>JAARMF010000476.1:65388-79706 GCA_022844705.1 Toxascaris leonina | reverse complement strand
GGGGGAGGAAAAAGATAGCCCCTGCTACCTGCAGTCGTCACATAGGATAAACGATTGCTTAAATTCGAACTGATAAACCAGTGGATGCAATTGAGGAATGGTGAAGGAGAAGCGGGATAGGAGGTCTACTTATATATGCGACGACTGGATTGTCTGATTTCGAGGTTTCCTATTTATGTAATAGTTTGTTTTTGTTAGTGAAACGAGTAAAATAAAGGCACTTTTATCGACCTCCCCGCCGATAGTGAGGCATGGGTTCAATTAAGTCTGACCTTGGCCTAGTTACAGATCTAGGTCTGAGTTCGAAGAGAGATCCGTAAAATAAATCAAGTCAACAAGAAAACGCACCCTATCAGAATTTTCGATAGCGAAAATGCCGATCGAAGCGCCATTTGGAGAGTTTTCCTTAACGGTTACATTCCATTCGCGCTGAGCAAATTTCGGCACATCTACATTGTTGCCGACGATCTGCACGATCACACTCACGTTACTCGTCGATAGCAATCCTCCACCATCCTTCGCACCAACTAACACCTAAATTACATCTTCTATTAAAGTAATGTTCTTCAGGTACTTGCAGCTAAACCGTAATGAACAAAATTGCTTGAAATTTTGGTGCTCNATATGCGACGACTGGATTGTCTGATTTCGAGGTTTCCTATTTATGTAATAGTTTGTTTTTGTTAGTGAAACGAGTAAAATAAAGGCACTTTTATCGACCTCCCCGCCGATAGTGAGGCATGGGTTCAATTAAGTCTGACCTTGGCCTAGTTACAGATCTAGGTCTGAGTTCGAAGAGAGATCCGTAAAATAAATCAAGTCAACAAGAAAACGCACCCTATCAGAATTTTCGATAGCGAAAATGCCGATCGAAGCGCCATTTGGAGAGTTTTCCTTAACGGTTACATTCCATTCGCGTTGAGCAAATTTCGGCACATCTACATTGTTGCCGACGATCTGCACGATCACACTCACGTTACTCGTCGATAGCAATCCTCCACCATCCTTCGCACCAACTAACACCTAAATTACATCTTCTATTAAAGTAATGTTCTTCAGGTACTTGCAGCTAAACCGTAATGAACAAGATTACTTGAAATTTTGATGCTTCAACAGCGAAAATTTCAAATGTCATTTCCTAGCCGAGCAGGAATCATCAGTTTTCGCAACCACGTTTTGGTAAAATCTCGTTACAGATTCGGATTTGCGAAGCATTTTCTTGAAGAGTNNNAGAGTTTGTTTCATTGCACCAATGAAGAAATCCAAAAGACCAATGAAAACTGTAAGCACTGCTCCATTGGATCGCTCAACAATGTTATTTTCCTACATCAGTTTCAATAACCTATCCATTTTTGGTGTATATTCAGTAGCTCCAAGAGGATTTAAAAATCAAGTGGAATGGGAAGCACCCTTCTGTCTTTGCATCTTTTAGCTCTCTATTAGCAACATTCAAGGTACTGACCCGGAATTCCCGTTCCTCCAAGCGTTCATCAATATGCGACGCTAGCCGTAACATGCCGCTTGCATAATCCAATTCGAAAAGGCCCGTTGGTGATTGGTACAACAAGTAGTTGACTTGTCCATATCGACCAGTGTCCACGTCCTTTGCCTCTATGCGAACAATCTTTGAACCAGGCGGCTCATTTTTTCGTAAAAAGCAGAAATATTCATTTTGCAGAAAATAAGGTCGGTTATCATTGACGTCCTGAAAAGGAATAACGCATAAGCGAAATTTGCATTAATGAATTTTGAATACTTTGTCCAGCAGAGTACCCGTCCGCTTTTTCTTGTTGCTCCTCACACGCGATGTTTCTTAGCTGCATTATCGTTAGGCTCCATGTTTTGATGTGCTCGCTCGCACCTTCTTTACCTAGAGATTCATGCCCGTATATGAGGCAATCGTCTAAATCGCTCACCATAACGGCATTCCGTTTCCTGTGCACTGCAAGAATGTTAACAAAAATATTGGCGGTTATTTTAAAGGCACTAAAATGTTGTTTTTGCCCCTCTCATTTCGAAGTCTTTGGTATATACATTATCGGTGTAGCCGCAACATGTTCACGAATTGACTTGAAGCATAAGAACCTTTTGATGATTGATGTTTTGTATGAAATGAAAATAAAAAAAATCAAAAAAGCGAAATGAGCCGATCTTACGGTCAGACTTTGGTGTAAAAAGAAGAGAGCTCGCAGATAAAACGCAAGATGAAATATACNAAATATATCTCGATTGGAGAGCTGCAGAAAAAGAAGTCACAGATCCTCTGTTTAAGAAAATACGGTAGGCATATGCAGGGATATATCACATGAGAGGTCAAATAAATGACGCTGATATATTGTCTCTCACGTCGAAAATAAGACTCAAACTCGATCTATTCGCAAACTCGAGAGAAAATGAGGAAAATCTTTTTATGCAGGATTTTCCACTGCAACCAATATGTTCATTCTCGAACAAATAAAGGAACTCGCCAAAGATGGGCATATTTTGGCACAAAATGCGCTTTTCCATCCCGCTTCCTCAGCCAACCGCCTTCATAAGCTACTAACAAAAAGCAAAATGTGCGGAACAAGGTCATTGCATTATAGTGAATTCAACTGCTTGTATAAATGCTCAGAGAAAATAAATCGTTTTTCACAAAAAAATGAAAATTCTATGAGCATTAAATTTATGTAAGATGCACAATAGACCCTTTTTTCAATTTTTCACCCCGCCCCTTTCCCCTGTTTTCAAGATGTTGTTGCTGGGTTACGAGAAAGAAAAACTTGGCTGCATATGTAGAAATGTTCGCATAACGCACTTTTGCAAAGCTAAATTTTGTGAAATCGAATAAAAAGGCATTTGGAGTCCCGAAAGTAGTTCTACTTTGCAGAAGTGTTCTTCAAGTACTCCCATGTTCAATAGCCTGTAAGAAAATCTCAGGAATGCATTCAACAGCAGNNNCAACAGCAGCGGCGATTTTTCATAAGATCGGCTATCAAAAGTATTTACTCGCTTGTCAAACTGGGAGTTACAGTCACGTAATCAAACAAAACACAAGTTTCATCTCAGTTTACCGATTCGATAAGTTATCCACACAAAAACTTTTTGACAGCTGCCGTTATTGGCAGTTCTAAAGGGTGTTCTCAAATGCCGTGCAACATTATATTTTTCAACCAAATCCCATCATTTTCAGACCGTATATTCCACCAACAAATATATTTTCCAGTCCTTCTTATGAACCCTACAACCGAGGAAATATGGAGGAAATGACCAGGAATTTAAAATGAAAGATGCTTACAATAACGTTAACGATCACTTGAGTGGTGCTAAATCGACGTGGGTATCCTTTATCAGACGCTCGTATATTGAGCACATATCGCTGTTGATATTCGTGATCAAGCACCCGTCGTAGAACAATTTCGCCTGTTTTCTCCTTTATTGCAAACGTACGCCTCGATGGGCCGTCAGCAATCGAATAGGAGATACGTCCGTTTCGTCCGTCATCCTAGAGTAATTTGGGGTATTATCTTCGGATTGTTGTGAATATTCAATTTCATAATATAATTGAGTGACAAATCGACCCTAAATTTGGTTTTAAAAATCGCTTTATTTATTTACTTGCTTCCATTCGTTTACTTACCACTTATTATTTAAATGACGTAATACTTATTACTTTCGTATTAAATTTCATATTTTGCTGATATAACGAATAAATCAGTACACTAATCACATGTTAAAACCCCATAGTGAAATATATCATTCCCCACAACGCAGTTTTTATGTGATTTGATTGAGTATTCAATAACGCTAATAAAGAGACAAATTCGTTTTAATATTTAGCAAAAGATTTTGTGAATTTCCAATTGCTTTCGAAATAAACATTAAAATAATGAAGTGAAATTAAATATCGAATGGATTCACATTTTGGCAAAAATCATAAATTGTTTCAGAAAAATCATCCAGAAAAAGAAATCAGTTTAGAGCCGTAAAATGTATAAGAATGATGGAACTTTCGATACGTTCAATCTCTATTCATGGCTAATTACAGGTGGTCAATGAAGACATTCAACAACTACTCCCCTAATTATAAGTGGGCATCTATATCACCTGCCCGATTCATAGCACCTGTACATTATGCACTCTTAATCTGGGTAAATTAAGTGGCGGCAAGAGCTTTGGGAAAGTGGAATACAAAGAAAAAAGCAAAATCGCATATAGATTAACGAGACTCCTCATGCTTATACCCCCGGCTGTTTTTATCTTTTTCGTTTAATTCTTGATTGCACCTAGGCCCCGCGGAAAGAACTAACTTGTGTTGGTCGAGTTTATACATGACATTCATGAGATAGATGGGAGAAGTGAACAGCTAGTTGTTTATCGTTTAGGTTAAAAGAGAGATTGATGTGTTTATTGTAAGAGTGGTTTCGAAACACCACAGAGTAAATAAAGAAGTAATACGCTCTTTCGGACGGATAGTTTATAGTCACAGCCATAGTAAAGCAATATGGACAGGTGTTATTCACCTGGTGGACAAATACGTTGAGATTTGTTCAGTAAAACATGAGTATATCATAGGAATGAGTTACACATACTGCAATTTGCCCATCATATCAAGCAAAATCAGCAAAAAAGATTTCCTTCAAAAAATGTTCTTTCACTGGAGATCAATTAGTTTAGCGAAATTCGAAAGAACTCTGCAAATCGATATTTGTGAATATTCATTCCAAGAAGTGAGAAAAGAATTTGAAATGGAACACAAATAAAGAGCGAGTTTGTTCCAAACAGCATATTGGAGTGTTACATTATTTAATAGATGTTTGATGTCTGAAGCTCTTTCCAGCATTGTAGTAGAGGAAAATTTTTAGACATCAAGAGTGAAACAAACGTTCTTCACAGAATATCGTTTGAAAGAATCTATTGATGAGGAATAAATCTGCATCTATCAAGAATAAGCAAAAATTACCTCGCACAACATTGTGCACAATTTTGCATTCAAAGCACAAAAAAGAGTAGGCAAAGCGTAATGTTTCTTACCTCATCGTGGGCGGTAACTTTTGTGATAACACTACGCAAAGGTGTATTTTCAGCTGTCTCGACCACATAGAGGTCCTTCTCGAAAACTGGCGCATTGCTGTTGGCCGATTCGACCGATACCATCACCACGCACACAGACACCTTGATGCTAGGCATATCATTCTTCACTTCAACATGTAACGCTGCACTGCGCATTTTCCTTCCGGCGAGCCGCTTTGCTATCGTAATTACACCTAAAACGTTACAATGATGTCAAAAAAATTGTGCAACTTTCGTGCTGACGTCTCCAGAAATTTGGAAGGTTGATGGCAATTTTTCGAAGGATCCTTTTTATAAATACATTCAGAAGGATGATCCTTTGAAGGACCACTGGTTATGAAAGCGTTCCTCAATAAAGTTTGTTAGACGCTCCAAATTCCTTCATACCCCTTCACCTTGAGGGTGTTGATAAGGATCAGCACTTCCAACTATATGAAAGCAGCATCTAGACACCAACGAACTCTTGAAAAAATATCCGCACTAAGACTAGAGATTGCTTGACCATTGCCAAATGTATAAGCATAATGAGGAACGGTGCCATTTAAATGATTCTTTTTGTGTTCAATCATATTTCAGGCGATGTTTGCATAAATTGCAACATATGAAAGACATATTTGAAAAATCGCTATAAATATATGCCGCATATGCTTGGTGGGAAATTTATTCAACGGTGATACGAAGCACTTGAATTTTAAGGTGAAAGGGATAATTCTTATAGCGCATTATAAGAAAGGAACAAGCTTTTCACCACGCAGCGCAGCCAATGCGCTTTATTAGCAAATACAGGAGCAAATGCTCAACGAATAAAACCTCTATCAAGCAAAACCAGAAAGAACGGCGATAACCGTCAGGAACGCGAAATCAAGAGATCACTGAGTGCACTATGCTTGTTCACATCTTTGACGATGTTAATAGCATTAACCAGCAGTCTTATAGCAAATGGTTCAGGAAAGCTGTCGCCCTATGCAATCTAAATTATATAGCGCTAATGAAGCTGGCAGGTAGCGCTGGAATGCAAGCTAAAAATGTATAAATTTAATGCGCAAGAATTTCTAGCTCTCTTTCCAATATGGCTTAATGCAGCCGATCAGTCCTTGCATCAGAAGCAAACTAGAAATGATCTGACCTCGAAGCCAACTATAACAGATACCATAGAGGAGTAAAGGTTAGAACAGTTCCGCAGTTGGTCAGTTGTGACCTCAAGTAATGTCAGGATGGTGGAGATTCAGAAGATTCACTTGCACATGAAGGTTTTCAGCTGCCCTCTTATTCGCTATCTCATAGAAGGATAGAAGAGGGAATAAAAGAACAAGGAAGAACAAACGAAAAGGATTCGATTTGAAATTTAATGCTTTTTTTATGGCTTCATTCACTGCAGCTCATCCCCAGAAGCTTGCCTACCAAACTCTTCAAAGCAAAAAGGCTCCACTAGTGGAAATTGTATTGCCATATGACTTCAAATCAAAGATCACTCCAGCAGCATTGAGGAACACTATTGATAGCACTTCAATAAGAGATTCATTCTCAAATAGAGCAGCTGTACACTTCAATACGAAAGTCTACAATTGTCTTCTATCGCAAGTTGTATAGCACTTGGAGTTGAGGTCAGGCAAAGTATACGCAAGAACGACTATAAGTATATAGAAATTTCCACTTATCAAGTTCACAGCAATCGAGCATATAACAAACAAAATTCAAGTGAGCCGTTCATAGAATTGTTGACCTGAATGACGACCGATCTTGAAGGAACCATTCGAGTTGTCTTCTGTAATCGAAAATAACAACGGCGCATCACTTGATGCATGAACAACAGCCACCAACGATCCAATTGGTGAGTCATCGGAAATATGTGCTTCGATTATCTCCGAATCGAGCAACGGAGCTTTATCGTCGATTCGTAAAACAAATACCTAAAACGCTGAGAAATTAATGAAAGTTGACACGATTATTCGTCGGTATAGAGGAAACATGACAGCCAATGCTTTGTATCATCAACAGGATGCCCATCACTACAGTTTACAACTTGTTACAATTCGCATGTCCATTTTTTGCATTTCAGGGAACTCATTTTTGCTCAAATTCCATCCCCTCCTCCCCTATCTGCATTTACAAAATTTGAGACTCGAGTAAAACTTCTGCACAACATTTGATGCTACTTTTGCTATTGCCATAGAACTGATAAAGATATATCCTTACAAAACTCTCACAGTTTAAATGCACATATGAGATGCGCAAAGCGGAAATTGCAAATATAGCATGAGATTAATAGTTTCTCCTCTGGCAATGCTATCGTCGAGAAACTTTCAAAAACGTTTCTATTGGCGAATCAAGTAGGACATGAAAGTGAGGGTAGAAAAGACAGCAGAACTGATGGCTTGAGGGAAATAGCGAGTAGATAATGTGGTTTTTAAAACATAAGCACACGACCAATATATATATCAGACGGACAAACATTCACTCATTTGCAGAAAATTTTGTATAATTGAATATGCAAATGCATTTTTACTCAGGTAAACTCGTGTCTCTAAAGTTCCCTGAAACCGCTTCAGCTAAGCTTCCTCTTCTAATAAGAAATGAAGATAGAAATCGGAAGAAAGACTGGAAAGGGATGCAATGAAGTAATACTGAGTAGTGTGTACCAGCTCTTCCTCTTTTCTTGTTCTTTTTTCGTGTGAAGAACTGCTAGAGTGTATTAATTTCTTCAAGTCGGGGTCTATATTACATGGATAGGACAAAGGATGGACACGCTATGTAATTGTAACTGATACATATGTGTATGTAGAGCGTAAAGTTGGTATTCTGACATATAAGACAATAGAAGAAAGAAAAATGAAAACTGAGTCCAATTACTGAACAGAATGATAAAAATAATTTGGGAACCAAACTTTGGCTGATATTATTTGTTAAGTAAAAATAACTCAATAAAGGCAGAAATAGTAGCAAAATAAAACATTAAATGAAATGTTCAACAAAAACGCGAATGACATTAATTAATGAATCACTGAACTACCTCAAGATCCCTTTCTGAATAACGTTGTGGGAAACCATCGTCAGTGGCACGAATAGTAAGTTTAAAGGGTTTAACGCGTCCTCTCAATAATCGGTTTAAGCGCACAACTGCAAAATTATTTCCACTTTCGAGTCGAAAGAATTCATCGTCATTGCCAGCGATGATCGCGATTTGTGAGTTCTGTGCAAAATCCTCGTCCGTGACGGTTACAACTGCGATTGTCGTACCGATAATCGCTTCCTCACCCACTGATGCAAATCCAACCCCTGCTGGGTACATTCTGAAATATTTCAACTTGAGACATTTTATCATTTACGAACTCATTGAACACATCTAAAGAAAACTTAAAGACTAAAACGACAAAGCTTTTTTCATGGCCAATAAATTTCACAGTAATATAAAAAAGCCCCATCCAGCTGATAAATAATTGTTTGCCTGTTAACTACTGGCATATTTTAATACTCACGATGAATGGCTAGATGAAGGCTCAGAATGACGAACACCATTTGAAGAAAATTATATACTTCGAATGCAGACCCAAACAGCAGCCAATGAAGAGGTTAGTCCCCTGGTTGATGCACATTTTCCGACGAACAGGGACGTTGCATAGCAGAATTATCGCATTAAACTTTCGACTAAATCACCACCCTAGGAGACATCAGACGAACGTTTTCCTAATGAACTCAAAAACTGTTGGGATATTAGCTTGCAAAAACGGGAAAACAAATTGGAATAAACTGCGGAAAGTTTCGCCATGAAAAATTCAATTCTACCGTCATAACTTTTCGGATCTAACCTGTCAGGTTACTTGAGGTGACGAATTTTTTCAACTAGGTGGGATGGCTCCTCGTGATAAGCTCCGAAATCTTTTCGCAGTGGTGGAAGAAAATTGAGTCAATAGGAAACTCTAGCTCTAGCATTCTTTGAGACCTATTATTGCATGAAAAAATGATAGCTACCAAAAAAAAGAGAAAAGAAGAAAGAAAATTAAGGCACACCGGAAATGGATGAGTGGGTCATGATCGTTTGATTCACCAATTTGAATATTGACAAATGCACGCCCAACTAATTTCGGTCTTCCTTGATCTTCTGCTTCCACCGATATAACGCAAACTCGCGAGCAGTTTTGCTCACATCCACTTCTTGAACAGTTCAGTTCATCCTTCTGAAAATTTGATTCATTAAAGATATCTGACGAAAGCAGACCGCAGGCTTACCCAAAATAAAATGGGATATTGTGCGCAGCATTATTTCTATTGCATTTTCCAAGAAAAATCTGAGAAGTTCGGGTCAATCCGACTTCGATTCAATCAAAAACATGTGGCTCACAAATAATTGGCTGCTTGAGGATAAAATTGCAGAAGCAACGTATCCAGACTTCCCGTTCTCTTTTTCTTTAAGACATTTTCTGTTTGCTCAATCGAAGAATGCAAAACCGAAATCTGGCTTCAAAACTCAGCACATCTCTTCCAAATGACTGAAGTAACTCATGATCACGGTCACTTTAGCAAAAAGTCATGAAGAGCAACAAGCAATACTGCAGCTCATCACTTAGAGAAAGGTCATAACAAGCAAATGATCTTTGTGAAAATATATAAAGATTCAAAGACATGCCCCACTCGATACATCCTGTTTCAGAAATGTATAATGAAATAGCTCCGACTTATAACATAATAAGGCGAACTAAATTTAAAAATTCTGAGCGCTTAAATTGTGACTCCCGAGTTTTGACCGCTTGAAAAGGTTACTTCAAAACTTTTGAATGTCGATCTAACTTGAAGGAATAAACTTCCAATTACTTTTGCAAAAATCGTTCCGTTGTGTTCATCGATTTCGAACTGATCCTGAGGATCGTTGGAGAGACGATAGATGATTTCAGCATTTTCTCCTGCATCGGCATCTGATGCCTTAACGGTAATAAGTGCGGCCTGTCGACCAGGATGCGCAGTTACATTCGCCTCGTAATGAGATCGTTCAAATATAGGCGCATTATCGTTTGCATCAAGCACGTTCACAAGTACGGTTGAGTAACCAAACCTGAAAGCATTTCAGATTTTTTCGTTACTGATATCAAGAGCTGTTTAACAATGTTGTCTGGATTCGACTGAACTTCGCTAGAAGAATTGTCCTTCAAAAAATATGGTGATAAATGCTTTCCCAATGCCTCTATCTCTATTATGAATTTCGCCACATCCTACGTAAATTTGAGGTGAATATAATCGCCAACGATTGAGCATCTTTTTGACATTCTAATGCGCCAAAATCCTTATTTCAATTTCTTCACCATAAAATTTATAGCGCTATGATGTATGCTTTCTCCAATAAGTAGAGATCCAACAGATCAGCGGGAAGAAGTGTTGGGAAGTGAGCATGTTGTATTGCAACTTAACACTCGAAATGATCACAAATACCATAGAGTGCGAGCAGTTTGTGTAAATTTAGGTATGACTATTACCCCCATATCTACTAAGCAATACTGATGCCATATAAAAGCCGTTAGAGAATTGAAATTTCATTCAGCTCCAAATAGGGATATGCATGTTTGCAGTTGTCAGGCGCAAATGATGTTTACGCGATCCATTTTCTGGATTTTTGGATCATTCAGAGTTTCGAAAAGATTTCTTTACGCCTTGAAGGCATGAATGTACAAATAAAACAAAATAATATTTGCGGATGTATGAGAATTCCATATGTAATCCTTTAAAGAGAAGATAGAAAGATTTTTGGATATCCCACAGCACAAAAATAATCAACTTTTTTATTCCATATGCGTCGCAAAAGAAAATCAGAACGTTTTTCAAATGGAATGACGATTGTTGAGAATTTGAATAGACCTTTGACGTATTGTCTCGCCAGCCGACATAAATTTTTGCGCCCATAAATGCCGTTTTGTTGACGAAATTGCGATCCTTAAGTGAATTAATAAAATGAGCACAACACTGCATAAGAGGCAACTCTACCTTGGCGGATGTCCACCATCACTAGCCGAAACGTTGACCACGTAGAGGTCTTTTTGCTCCCTATCCAATGATTCAGTTAGCTCTAGAAGCAGCACATCATCACCGCTGTGACTTGTTGAACGCACCAACGTGAATACAGATTGATTGTCCTGAAATTAAAAATATTAAAGGCAATAAAATGAAACACGTTATGTCTATATACCCTGGTAAGTCAACTGAGATCATAATGAAGAAAAATATGTTCCCTGTGGCTTGTGGAAAAGTTCGCTATTGCGAAAGAGTATCTTGCACAGAAATGTGCTCTCGTTCAGAAATACACAAATTTTTGTGAATTTTTGGGACTCGAGAACCTCTTCATCACTGAAGCTTTGGTTACATGATGCGAGGCTTTCGAAGACTGTGGTGCCCGTTCCTTCCTTCACTCCCTTTGTAGATAATACACTGCCTGCCAGAGTCACTATTTTATTCAGATGGTTCAGACCTTCTCTCCTTCTACTTCCCCCTTCTCGTCCCTTCTCCAAATTCCCTAAAATAAAATATAGGGGATAAACTTTAATTCCTCTCTTATAATTGTACTGTTTGGCAATTCTACAAGGCTCCACCCCAGAGGTTGCCTGCTCATGCTGTACAACAAGCTGTCGTCAAATTGGACGCAACATTTGTGCGCACATGTAACACCTTCAATAAGCGTCCAAAGGGAGGCATTATGCGATCATAAGAGCGAGTGCCATTCAGATAACTGATACCGGCTCGATATCTAGACTGTGCGCGATAATGACGTGGTTCGGGGCTATAGAGATGTGAGAGGTGGATTGACGTACAGCTATTCATGATCCTAAGCTTGACGAGTGGCAGTGGCTTCTCAACAATGAGCAATGGGCTTTTCAGCAAAAGTCGAACAATTCAAGCGATGAAATGTCGATCGCACATTGAACGCTCATCGATCCAAACATTTCCTTTGGTGATAATTGTGCAGGGAGCTGGTGACTAACAACGGTTCATAATTAGAGAATAAAGGAACATAATGCGAAGTGATGCGACAAATTTCAACAGGCTAAATCAAACTACACCTCATTCCTAGGAAATAGGTGCTGAAAGCTCAACGCATTTTATTAGAAATAAAGCAGCAAGAGTTGAGCCAAGAGTGATACCTCAATGCTATAGGAAACTATAGTGCCATTTTCGCCAAAATCGGCATCTGTAGCCGAATGCAAAGCTACTCGAGTACCGATAGCTGCTGATTCGACAATTGATACGTTCTGAAAAGATTATACATTTCAACGTTTTACAACATTTTACAAATTATTGGCGTTTTGCAAAGGGCTGAATCAAGGTCAATGAGAGCAAATCTCCGAACGCTGTCTATTGAATATAGTGATTTCGTGATTACTGATAACAAGAATTCCTTATCAATTGCAACTCCCTGGTTCGAATATATCATGTCAAGTAGAATCCGCCTTACAATGTTTGTATTATATTCGCTTTTATGCTTTTTACAAGCACATCTCCATTTAAAATCTGCACCTGCCACTGCTTTATATGTCCGAAAATTATTCTGTGCTCCTCGCTACAGCTTTATGGAGATTAATAATTGAACAGGTGTCGATGTTAAACAATTGCAACCGACATAATAATCCCATCCGCTCACGAATGGTGAAGTGCAATATTTGATTCTATGCTCGCATGTCTTAGCTCCCACTGAGAAGGTCAAACGATGCTGCACGAAACAAATGCAAAACCTATTGTGAAGGCTATTCGATGTATTAGCCAAACCCGCTATTCAAATAGAGTCGCTTCTTGTTTAGTATCATTTCTTCTTTCGCATTTTTGTGGTTAAAGGCAATTTCTTCTGCTTTTGTGAAGAAATTTCTAAATGAAGAATGTATGTGCTGATAGACTGGGAAGGTGAGAAAAATTAGGAAGACTTCAGTGAACAACACAGTTGATGTACTTCCTGAACATAAACTGCTTTGAGAATAGGTAAAACGAGGACAGAGCTGGTGAATAAATAGAAATACGAATAAAGAGCATTGTTTTAATGCCCCGAATTCATTTCATCCCCCGCAGTAACACCCCTTACTTCCCAAAAAATTTCTCAGCAAAATTTTTCAGAACTTCGTGGTACGAAACGTTTCATCCGGGGTTAGGTGAATAGCAAATGAAAGTAAACAAGATAAACGAATAGAAAGCAACATACCATGAAAGAGGATGGGAATATGGGGTCATTGTCATTCACATCGAGCACATCGACATGTACCGAAATGATTGCAGCTGGTTGGGCGACGAGAATAATATTAAATGAACCATTCAGCGATACGCTTTCCCTATCCAAAATCAATGCGCTACGAATTTCGCCATTTGTAGGATTGAAGGTCACAAATTCCGAACGTCCATTAAGGCGATAATCGAGACCGTCATTTACAGCAACTTTGCCTATCAAGGTTCCTGCTGGCGCACCTGCAAGTGATTGTTTTCGGCGACGTTCTTTTGCTGCTTTTAAAAGAAACACATTAAAAGCTTAAATGAATGAACCAGCAGAAATTATCTGGTAGAAGTTGGTGAAGGACCATTCTGGACAAGGATTCACAGACAAATTCATTGGCGTTCTTCGTTTGACCTATACGACGGCATTCGATCGCTTGATATTCACATCGAAATGCTTTTGAGGTTGCATAAACTGAAGGAATTGTGATTGAATATGCGAACGAAATTCTGGGAGAGTTTGTCCTCATTCCCCGACTAACTCAATGTTTCAGCTCCCATTCCTCTACAATTTCATTGATGAAGGTTTTCATGGGCATTATAGGTTTGTAGCAATTCTATATCAAAATGCGATGGAAGTGGGGAATTAAAGCAGAATTTATTTATGGGAATAGGAATTATTACAGCACCGTACAAAGAAAAAGATCTGCTAAATTCCGTCAGATCGTGAATTTGGCACTTCTCAAACTAGAATAATTACGTCGTGAGTGCTCTTAACCATAATTCCAGGTTATGTGGTTCGAAGGTATTGCCTTTGTATTGTCTTCACAATCATTTATAACCAGACCAAATGCGTCAAAAATGAGAGAGGCTAACAGAACCTTGAGCTGAATGTTGAGGTATACAAATTTTGCTGCTCTCTGTGGTCAGATGACTAAATGAGCAAGACCTCTTTCACTGAAATCTTGTTAGCAAACCAGATAGGTAGATGTGCTCATAGGCTGATCGAATTCAAACATGTTGCTCAAAAAAGTGTCCAGTCGAACACATACCAATACAATTCCTTTTCTTAGATATCCCTCTCCCCCCCCCCC
>JAARMF010000476.1:24393-65193 GCA_022844705.1 Toxascaris leonina | reverse complement strand
CCCCCCCCCCCCCCCTCCACCATCGTTCATTCGCACAACATGTGTAGAATGAATCGTTTTTTCTTGCAATAAAATGTGCTATAAGAGTGTGATTTGAATTTTGGCCTCATCTGCTGCTCAAATTTGCTACTATGTAACGCAAATGACAAAACTTGCCGTGAGCCAACCATAGGAATGCGGTCGAAATTTTGAAAAAGCTCTTTCAATCAATTTTTCTTTCAACTTTTTCAGCAAGAGAGTTGTGATCGAAAAGGCGTTGCTTCAAAAAAAAATCATTGACAAACTGCAAAACCGATCATTCTGCAAGAATGTCCAAATACTAGTCTGAATTGCACTCGATAGAACTCCTCTGAAGTGGTGGTATTGTCAGCGAAGTGAGGGGTCTTTTGAGTTGCAGCAATTGGTGTCATATGAAAATAACAGCAACAAATACCTTCAACAATTTCAAATCGCAGTTGACTCTCAAAAAATGCATCAACCACCACGGTGAAAATGAATTGCAGCAATAACTGTGTATTGATGCATTGAGCATATCGCATTCCACCTTCCTATGGCAGCGATGCACCTGTAAAAACGATTCCTATGCATTTAATAGGCGTCAATTCAAATAACGTGCAATCGCATCGCAAAGACAACACGAATGCAGATCGTTGTGAACGATAACATGAGGCACTATTATTGTTGCAAAACATGTTGCCGAATGTAGATCAATCCGTTCAGTGATCATATTTACCTATCAGACGACATTTAAAGCGACATAGCGGCAATATTGCAAAAATTATTTTCATTTCTCTTCAAAATGTGATAATCAACAGAGCTGAAACAAAGCTGAAGCGAATGAACGTGATAAGACCTATTCAAATTCAACAATGGGCTGATGTTTTCCGGAATATGGGAATCAGAATAGGTGATTTCACATTAAAAAGTACTTTTAAATCAGTTGTAATCAAGCATTTCGTTGAATTATTTTAATTTGGCCAGATTTTTCGACTGAAAATTGATGAGAAAGAATTCGTAACATTAATTCATGATCCTATCAACCAATCGAACAAAATATCGAACCATAATAAATATATCAGAAAGAGGATCACCATAAGGCAAATAAATTGCAGTACTCACTTTCTTACATATATTTTTTATTTGCAGAGAAGCGTTATTGAAGAGCCTGAAACGATCACTGCTCTCTGTTATTATTATGAGTAGAAGTGCTATGTGCATAAATAAACAAAAACAGACGGATGTTATCATCCTGAAATCTCTTAACCTACTAGTCTATCCGATGAAAGGAAGTATGGCCCTTCTTAAGAAAGATATGACAACATGAGGAATAAATTTGCCAACTGTTGAGTTCATTTCGAACGATGCTCATACCAGATATTTTGGATTTCTCATCTCTGAATTTCTTGTATGACTGGTTAGTTTAAACAGCATCGATGCAAGAGGAAAAGGTGGGGAGGAATGTTATCAAATCAGAAAAGAGACGCGAAGTGAAGGAAGGCAGAAATATGAACACAATGGTAAGAAGTTACTATGAGTAGACTAGTGAATGAAATGATTTATGAGTTCGGCAATATAATTATCATTTTGAAATGGGGAATGCGCGCCAAATTCACCTAGATGCTGATTATTTCGGTGGTGAGTTGTGGTCGGCACAGAACGCTTCATTCTCGAAAATATTTCCGTTGTCATTTCCTCAATATTATTAGTCATGAAAATAAAGAATCAGCTAGTTGTGGAGGGATTTCTAAACATTTTTTAAAGTCATTTTTAAGCACATATAATTCATTATAGTGAACGATATCTAGAAGAGCAAGTAACGACATTTGAATTTTCTATTGGATTATTGCAAATATCTTTACAAAAATTATTTACCATAGAACATAGATAACATCGTGAACAAATGGAATAAAATTTTAATGAAAATGATGGAAAAATAATTCGAGAGCATGTCGGAGATGCACATTTCAAAAAGACGCTAATCGATTCCCTTCAAACTGAGAGGACGATTATATCGCTCAAATTCTCTCAGTTACTGTGAAATCACTTGGGTGACCCCCCATGCAGTGTTAACCGGAACCTATAAAGTTCAATTGCTTGTTCTCAACAATACCTCAAGTGTTCTTCTACGAAGGCGAATAATCCGATCGCGTGAATATAATCCGACTAACCTCGGATATTCGACAGTTGCTGCATATTGATATTATAAGCAGATATAGTCAACAATTATATCAGTCGAAGAGCTTTCTGCTATATTAGGGTTATATTTCAAATGCTTGCATCCAGAGGCTTATTTGATTAGGGGAGATGGCATTGGAGTAGGAAGGAAAGACGGAGGAGATACAATGCGCGTATTTCTATTGTTGTCTTCATTTAGTGAACAATGAAACGAGACGATGTCAACCAAAAACACTCATTAACTGTCATATCAATTTTACACTCAAGAGGCTATTAGCAGGTCTGCTAATAAAAGACAAGAAAAGATGAGAGAAGGGCGATGTTGAAGCAAAAAATAAGTTGCAGCAAATCGCGATCACAGTATATTTATGAGATAGTTATATAGGAAAGATGTATGTTCAACGCTGAAATGCGGTGCTGCATCAATGAGCAAAAGAAATGAAGGCCGATTTAGCGGTTAGCGGCGAAACCGATGGCAATAAAGACGACGAAGGAGGCGGAAGGCGGAGGAGGGGGGAGGGCGGAGGGGGAGGCTAGTGGAGTGGGAGGAAGCTTCAGAATATCAAAAAAGCTCGAAAGTCGAAAACTATACAAAATTGCCTTGAGTTATCATATTCTTAATTGAATGAAATCCACTATAACTTCTGAAGCGCGAGCTCACTGCTACGAATGCCATAGGTAACCATAGATAGCAAATTATTTTACCATCCATCTATAGTCAAACAGCTGCTACAGAACTATGACGATCGATTTTTTGAGATGAAATACGAAAACATGAGTGAAACCTTTCTTATTTGTGATAAAATTGAACTCTTGTTTTCAAAAAATATTCGTTCAAATGGGAATCTGTAAGAGTTCTGAAGGTTTCTAGTTCTGACCTCAATAATCTCTTTGAGGTGAGTTGCTTAAATTGTTCGGTTCAGCTAGGTAGTGATATGGATAGGAAACCCAAAAAAGTTGGTCGATCATCGCTCTATCCCGTAAAAATGAACTTCGTTATCGGCACACCGCTACGAGCGATTTTGTTCGATGGTCGCTGAAAGCTATAATTGGTTGTGATGAGGCGTGCGAGGATCGCATCTCTACACACAGATGCCCCAAATCGCAAAGGCCTCAATGAAATACTCTTATATTGCGCATTTTTTGTGTTATATGCCTAAAACCTCAAATCTATCCCGGAATTAACCCGAGGGTATACGCGGATAAGGGAGTGGAGAGGGACGAGAAGAGACAAAAAGGATCATTAAAAGGTAAAGCGAAACACAGCATAGTAGGGAAAAATCGAATATGTCGAAACAAAGCACAGGTGATTCTGCTTATTGCAGCTGCAATAAATGTCATTTATCAATAACTTTTACAACCATAGATGTATATACAAAGCTCATAACATTTTTGACCTCTTACTAATTCTCGTAGAAGATGGTTAATTTCGATATGAATGAATAAGGGATTTGGTACAGATGATTAAATATGAGGGACTAGCAAGCTAACATCATTAAGCACAATGATTTATGAATCTGACTTGATTCTTTGAAGACAGCAAAAATATATCGTGAGCTGTGAGGCAATCATATATATANNNNTATATATATATATATATATATATATATATGTTCCACAATCGCATTCTCATTATGCATAAATGGGAGCATGCTATCTAAGACAGCCGTAAGCCTTAAGTTAAGCTGATATATAATTGAGGGATATTCTCTTTAAGTCGTAAAAATTCGGATCAAACATCCGTGTGGAAATGGTGAAATTGTATGAGCAATTTCGCATAAAACAAGAAATGAGAAAATCGCAGGCGAGTTTCTATTTGGCGTATTTATCTTCTCGGAGATCACCCTCGCGCTATATGAACATCCTCAAACAGGTCGTATCGTTGATTCAGTAAGACAACTACCCTTCCACTCGTTTTTCAAAATATTTCAGCAATAAACCTTTATAGCCACTTGTATTATGAGCGATCGTGTTATCGTCGAAGCACAGCAGGAAGACGGGAGTATTCCAGAACAGGATGAAAGCATGTACCCAACAAGGAAAATGAAGGGAAGAATAAATAATAAATAAATAAATAAATAAATAAAAGTATGTATACATGAACACGTACAGATAACTGAGGAGAATAAGTCGGATAAAAGCACGAAAAGGAAAACAGCAGTATAAATGAGATGCAGCATACGAAAGCAGTGATAACAGTGAGGCGCTTAATATTATAGTTGAGAAAGAAACGAAGTGCGGAAGAGACAATTGCATAGAGGATTTACGCCGTTGTAATATCAGATATCTTTTGCAGCAATTGCTGATTTGATGTGTGGGGGCAGAAGGCGAAAGGGGAGGGGGCAACAACGTTCCAGGAATCAGTGCAGCAGATCATCACCAGTCATAACTTCTTCAAGCTATGCATACAAAACATGATATTAGACTTTGCGAGTGAGTGAATGTTGTGATAGAATACCGACAATCATAAAAATTTCCGGGAAATTGGACCAATTATCCGCCATAGAAGGAAATGAATAAGAAGATGACGTTCCAACAGCGATCTTCTCAAATGTTGATGCCACTTGAATGGCAAAATAACGTTGTGTGACAACAATAATGCGCCATGGATGTTGTATTCTGACCAATCCGAAAGATCGAATATATGAACTCGAGTTGGGAGCGGATCAATTGTAGGAAATGGAGCTGGAGCTGAGCTGAACTGCTTGGCCTGCGGACGCGAACCATCGTTCGATAGAATTTCTATTATTGCTTTGTGGCTGTTATTATTACAGAATGATTTTCAAAAAGCGAACTTTCCAATCGGAATTTGAACGAATGAGGCATGTACAATGCGAGTGTGATGGAGCAAGATGTGCCTAATAAAGTGGACGGTCAAGGGAATAAATGGAAACAGAATAGGACAAGAACGTCAAATATGCATGCTTACATTGAGGTAAGCCACACTGCTGCTCTGCATCGCATCTTAAACCTCAAACTTTTTCACAAAAATTCCAACAATGGAGGAAACAACACAAAATACAGATGATATTGTAAACGATGCAACTGAAGGACTATGGTACTAATGCATGAAAGATGAAAGGGAGAGGGACATAACCAACAGCAGTACAGCTGTATAGGACAATAATAGGCGTGGCTGAGAGCATGGGGAGGGGCGGGCTCATTGATGCAACCAATCACCCTAAGGTCACTCATGTATTGTGCATTGCAATCGGCCTTCGCACCACGACATTTCCGGCAGCCAGTATTCAATTTTTCCGTTCATCGACGTACATATTTAACAATAAAACCACTCAAACTTGTTACAAGAGGGGCCGATATTGTTGTATCGCATCCTTCGCTATGCATATTTATATGCAACACTCTGAAGATCTTTGTTGTGAAAGAGAGGTGACGACTGGTTGGAATGATGCGTGAACGCGAAGCACTAGTAGCAAGAATGGAGAACGAGATGATAGGGGACGGAAGGGGTGATAGCCACTTGAATGCTACAGAGGACTAGGACTGTAAGCGTTCTGGAGCAAATATTTGAGGGTGAAGGACAGAATGTTTCACCAAAGCAATCTAATCATCTACTTTAAGTGTAACGAATGCAAAGTGTGACTCTGGCTAGTGCATAGATTTGCTTCCCCTCATGAAGCTTTCTGTACCTCTGCTTCGCAATGACGCTAAATGAGCTCACTTACCGTATAGGGGGAGAAGGAAGAAAAAACAATTCTACATATGGCAAGCAGAACATCCTGGGCTTCTTGTCCTGTTACTTGAAATTTTGTGGCACTGAAATGATGGCTAGAATCGGAAAAGGTTTGAAAAGATTTGCCATGAAAGTGCTCCTCTTTCGATAATTGATAAACATTAAGTTTCAAATATTTCTGAAGTTATCCAAATATTGAGACAGTCACCAAACTTGTCTCACGGTGAGGTCATCAACAAATGAATGTGAGCACGTTGCAGCGCGTCCCTGACAGCATCCGAACAAAGAAAAGTTTCGACAATGAAGAAAAAGACAAGTGATGAGAGGTAGAACGAAATGAAATATGCGATAAAGAACGTCGTGCATAGGGAACCGTGAACGAAATGATACAGCATGCTTTATGAGGATGAAACGCAGTGGTTATAGCACAAATTTTTTGGAAATGTTGAGCACCATTCCATCCAGTTAGCGACGGATACGAGTAGAATTCGTCTCCTTCACAATGAAAACAAAAGGATTTCTGAATTGTGACCGTTCCAGCAATATAATCCTCCCTTCCCTCCTTTCTCAACGCTTCTAAATGATGGAATTCATAACTCAAAGCCTAAAAAGAATTCGATGAAGCCGCATCCCTAATCTTGTGGAGAAAAATTTTGTTCAAGAATGCGGAAATAAGCGAAGATATTTGCACGAAACAGTTGAGTTAAATTTAGCACGCTCTCAGCCCGATATTTGCAGCATCGATGACAATAGGTGGTTTGAGTCAGCAGTGATTTGATGAGAAGTGGTAAAGATCGGCGAAAACTTGTCACCTGAAGCAGCAATGAGGAGGCGATCCAATGAATCTTGTTCTTCCAAGGCCGATGGTCTTTGCAAGCCATTGTGTATTCTTCGAAACGAATGATTCTTGCGTTCAACAAAAAAATTACGTCGAATTGCATGAAAGCGATTACAGAATGTCAATCGGAAATTGGCATGGTCTAGGATTATGATAGTTCATTGCTTCGCTTTCGATTAGCATTTTTTTTTGGGGGGGGGGGGAAAGGTTCTTAATGTAAGATTCTCATCGCTACAATAAATATGCCATAAAGCTGGAATTTCTATTTGTATGTATTCCACGGGCGAACAAATATTCTTCGAGGGCTTTCAATGTGCTAAAAGGTACGTTTTAATCTGTTAAGATTCATGGAATCCCCTTCAAGATCCGGTGGACACATGACTGCACTGGTCGAACTAATAACTCGAAGAATTTTTACAGAATAATATCTTCCAAATGTTATCCTCTGAAGAAGTAGTGCGAGGATTTGAATCAGTGGTGCTATAAAGTCATAAAGTAAGTGCCGGCAAATTTTGCTGAAAAGTAGTGCTGAGGCATCGGTGAAATCATCGTCTCTCGTTATATGCACGTTAGCATGATCAATTGTTCCACTTACACATCCCATCTATTGATATTTCAGAAGGCAAATATCCGGCAAGTTCTTCCGTTATGGCGCATGTAAACTCTTACGCTGCTATAAATTTGGCGAACGAGCACTCGACAACAAAGAAAATACTCATCGAGAGCTCTCTGAAGAAGGAAAAGAGAAGCAGATGTTTTTTTGTGGGTTCGCACAGGTGCATGCATGCTCTATACCACATCCAATCGACGAGACAATATTTAATAGTAATCGCTGGAGAGGAAAAGGAGTATAGGAGAATAAATACACGAGGAAATGCCGTAGGGTAAATCCTAAATGGCTTGTTGACGATGAGGCCCAAAGTCACCAACCGAAACATTTTGATCTCTAAGCGAGAATAATCACGTCATGGAGTTGATCATATATTGTCACTGAATACGTTTACAAAGTAAAAGGAAAAAGCGCAGCAAATTTCTATGTGCTAGCAATTGCTCGAAGTGAATTACCATTGAACTGCTTTTTTGGTTCTCACCAATTGGAATTTAATGAAATGAGTGACGAGTTTATAAATTCCAGAATAAGCGGATTATAAGTTTGAACATGAGAACGTTGCCACTAGTTGACCTTCATCGATACAACTCAATTGTCCCGTTGAAAATGTGGATGAATCTCACTCAAACTATATTGCCGATTAACTTACAAAGTATATTCGCATCGATGCGAATAGAAGAATGCATGGCTTGGTGGCATGTTCTTTCAAGAAGCCTCTTCAAAGAAGCCGTACCGAGATGGGATTGTACGCAATCGGCATTATCGTTTGAATGCGTGTATGTGAGCAGGTGCACTTCGCTGAATGGCGTTGTTTCATTGCTTCAGCGAGATACGCGCAACCTGTCGCACATTTCATTGTTTACTCACGATCACAGACCTCATATGCAAATTAGCCTTGCCACAGGAAATTGCACACGAATTTCGTATCGATTGCTTTATGACTTGGATGAATGAATCCTATAGACTATTGGCACTAAAATACTCCATAGCTCACGTAGCTTGGATTTCCGAGTAGGGAGAAGATCAAAGTCGATTATTATTTGTGGCATTCATTTAGGCACGCTATCTATTGATTATATCTTGATCAAACTGAAATAATCTCACGCTCTTCTATGAACTTTTCTGGAAATGATCGATATTAGCATTCTGGCAAACAGCAACACTGCGATCAGCGAATCACATCTGTAAAATAAGTGGTTAAGAGAATTATATTGACTAAGCATTTAATAAAACATTATGACTTATTCAAATATTCAAGTTCAGTTTAATTAAAACCTGAATTGTTGGGCAACAGTGGCTTATTTTGAAGGCAGATTTAATTTTCACTGAGTCTACTTCGCATATGTTGAAGATATGCGTTTGATCATTGTGTCAACAAGTAAGTGAATAGCAAAAATAATCCAATACTCGCTGATTCCACTGCAGCAAAAATCCCCTGATATATGTTATGATACGATTTTAATGTTCGGCTGGAAATGGGCTGATTTAAAGTAAAGAAAATCTCTGAGGAAGAGATTTTTCGATGGATCAACAATTTAATGAAGCATGCAGATGTCTAAGTTCGGGTGATCGGAGTTGCATAACTTTGAGCCACTTAGAGTAGTTCCTGTTAGTATCACTGCACCACCACGGAATGACGTCATGCAGGAGTATGGATGCGAAAATGTTGGCTAAAACACCTTTAATATTCTTCTAAAGTTATGACCAATTCCATCTTAACTCGACCATGTCGTTAAGACAAGCTATGTGAGTCAGAAATCCTTCAGGGATATTTCAGCCATTTTGTTACTTCTCAGAAAAAACACCACTTTATTAAATGTAATATGCAGAAACATTTAGAAAATCAGCAGAAATTCTCATCCACAGCACTCAAACGGCATTCATAATTGAGCACAATATTAATGCACTTGGAATGGAAAACTCGTCTTTCGCTTGCAAAATGAGGAACGATTGCTGTTTATCCGCGTTTAAAAACCATTTTTTAAGGCAGTTGTGCTATCGAGTGGTCGACACATCGGTATGAGTGACATGGTAGGCCCATCCACTTCACAGTTATCCTCATTTCACTAACTAGTTTGAGGATAGACTGCAGAAATTGTGAGGATAAACAGAATGAAAACGCAGTCGAATGAATTCTAGATCTATCAGCCACATCGATAGGATCTTGCACCACCCAATTTCTTGCATTCAAACGTTCACACAAACACGCCTAACTTAGTGCACTTTGGATAATACAGCAGGTAAGAGTCTCGCGAATTCGTCTCACAAATGAACTACGCCTCCGAGGATCAGTATTGTGCAGGACTGACCTGTTATTTTCCAGAAATTTGGAAGAAGAAAGGTTCAAAGGGAGGTGTTTGGTCATTTCTGACGTAAAATCAAAACCGTTGGCGAGAACTCCGACTTCAACGTAACAATTTCTTTGACTTACCCCACTTACCCCACCTCTGAGTGGGAGAGAGGAAAGCAACGATGGAAACAGCATGAAGTGGAACGAATGATCCGTTACTGGAGCTCAATTTGTGAAACGAATGGGATCAAAATCTGAGAGAGTGTCCATATCGCAGTGCACCGTTCTCTGCTCAGACGGAGGTGGACCTTGTGGACCGTTGAAAGGCCCAGTGCAATGAACGGCAAAGCGTACTTGGCACAATTAAGAATTATTTTGCATATGACAGGATTTAATTTTTAATTTACGCTGGAATCTGGGCTTGCACATACAGCATGTCTTGTTTACGTGAATAGATACTTAGTCGTCACCTCGCTTCAGCTCTTTCTCGCTCCCATAGAGTAGAGTTATGTTGCTAGTATCGGAAACCTGATGCTGCTTCTTATGAGCTGTCAGGTAATTGAAGCAGTGGCAGTTCCCTATTCAGCTTCCATAGTCCCTTCGAACCAGCTGGTAAAGTATTCAAACCTACTTTCCTCTTTGGTCGTTCCAAGCTTGGTTCGTTTTTTTCGCTTGTATGTCCCGTAATTCATTCAAGATAGTGACATAGAGGAAGAATATGTACAATTCCAAGTCGCTGGGCAGCAGCGGTGAGCTACCGGCTTTACTCCGATCTAGAGGCAGGAAGCACCAGCCCTTAGGTAATGGCTCTTAGGGAGGTGGGGGCGAATTCCCTCCCTTGTGAGAAGAAGTAGTCGTGATATTGTGGGAAAAAATTTTTGTAGTGGATGGCGTTCGTTGTTCGCACGCTTTTAAGCACCGTAATATCAGAATTTTGCTCTCCAAAGAAAGAGATTGAAGCACTATACCTCAACATGATTACTGAAATGCTCTTATCCGTATAGTTCTGAATTTTTCATTTTCTCAGGCGTCCAATGAGTGGTTTTCGTTATTTTTTGATCTTCTTCATTGTGGCGACGCAGAACGCACTGATTTCTGGCTCGATGATGGACAACCATAGAGTTTGGCGCATTGCCTGATGCTCAAGAACTGCTGAAGCTCAAGACTGAGATCGTCGAGCATCGTTTTTGCATGTCCTCTGCTTTACATCTTCAGCTAAGCGAATATCAATGTGTGTGGAGATCGCAGCTCCAAATTAGGCATTTTATCCGTTCTTGGGTCGCAGCGTTGAATGCAGCCATCTCGTAATACCGGTTGAAGTTCCTGGTATAGCCCTTGGGAGACTAGCTGTTGCGTTGAGTTCTCAGATAAATGTAGCGATCAGCGAACATTGTCGATGTGTTGTGTCCAACAAGCTCCTCCAGTGTCTTCGAGAGAGACTTCTGAAGTCTTCTTCAGTAGAATGTGGTCGCTGAAGCACGCTTGCTGACGGCATGCATTTTCGAGACGATGAGGCGGGTCATTGCCAAACATCGGCCATGCCTTTGAAATAACGTCTCCGTATCGGTTGTACCATATGTGGATCGCGCGCCTGCTGTCTACATCGTAAGCAAACTGCGGTAGTCTGTGGCGAACTCAGCAGCTGATGCAGGCGAAGCAGTGGGCAGGATTGCGATAAAAATTCGGTACACTCGCTGCAGCAGCTCCTGCTGCTACCAACCCGCAGACTGTAATGCGGCTTTCAACGACCAACGTCCGCTGCAATTGTTCCTCTTGCGCACTGAGTATGACCCAAAAAGTCTCACGGTCGGTGTTGACTGCTGAACTTCATTATCGCATTTTGGTCCTATTAGTGTCGTAATTCTTGAGGTACTGTAGATTGTTATCGAGTCCTTCGTGAATCCTGATCACCAGCTACTACATCGTTTTCGAAGTGATAACTACTGAGTCGAGATTCAAGACCATAACACGGCGATCTTTGATGAATTCACAGCGGTTGAACATCGAGAGTGAGAAGTGGAGAGCTGTCAAGTAACACACTTCACGATCAACTACAATAGAGACGGGCTTGCTAGTGTACAAGCAGAGAAAAATCGTATGTTGTTATGCTCATTCGAAATGAATCAGCGCATAGTGCATAAAACATGACCCCGTTTTCGAGTAATGAAGATACGGCGTACCTTTTCCGGGGGATCCACACGGAGATGACTGCTGATAGTCGTCGGTTTTTGGTAACGACGATTGCACCGATTAAGAGATCAGCAGATTGTGATGGATGGCATGGGCGGGTTAGGTGAGCGTTGATTTGCACACGCAAATTTGTTTCACACTATTCTCGCTTAGGAAGGAGTGGCTGGTGCGATTAGCAATCGCTATCTGCAACTGCGCTGAGATGGAAGCACGGAGTTCAAGGGGGGCGATAGAGTCCTTATGGAGGGAGCTGTGGTCTCATCCTTACTGACACCAACAGCAAGGTTGAGTCAGAAGCTTGTCGCTCAATATTCTTTTGCATGGGAAAGGAGGAGGGATAGGGGCGGTGTTTCTGGCGGTATTTTCGGAGAATTCCGGAAGAGGGAAAACTTTCGGAGATGAGGGTGCACTTCCAAAGCCAGGACGCAAGGCTCTTCAGGAGCTTCGTTTCGCCTTTGCTGTGGCAGCCATCAGGCGACGAGAACTAGACAAAACTTTGTCCCGCTGTGGAGCAATGTATTTTGCTCCTGAAGATCGGTCAAGTTTAATGCTATACAAAACTTATAATATGAGCAAAGGCTCTGCCGGAGAAGGTGCGGTTGGAAAAACTGTGGTCGCGTGATACCAAAAGGAGCGCTGATTGTGTGATAACACTCGGACAAACGGTAGTTTTATAATTTCAGATGAATTCCGACGAAAGAACCAACCTAAACTCACCTCCACTCGAGCACTCCAGGGTATGTGCGAATTTCCTGGAATTTTCTTCTATTCTGCAGTGAAGTGAGCAGCAAGTGAAAATTGTTGTTAACAAACTATGACTTTTTTCACAGTATTACGTAACATTCTCTTTCCTCCTGCATCTTCTTTTCCTTCTTTCTCTTTTCCTATATTTTCGTTGATGGCAAAAAAAGCTAAATGGGTGGTTCAAGCTGAACACCCAGTGCTCAGAATGTGAACAATTATTGTCCATGTGGATGCTATTCTGCTGTGAATCGTGGACGTGACACGACATCAGTTTTTCTCGAACATTAGACAGTACCATTTGTCCATCGAAACCAAACAGAAAATGAAGTAGTACCATACCGTACTTACACCACTTGCTACCATAGGCTTTGGTCACGGTCAATACTGTACTGTTACGCGTTCGAGCTGTAACTGCAGAGCTATCAAGTTATTCGGTGCCTGAATTGGCACATAAAAAGCGACAGAATCATAGGATATGAAATAAAAATTTGACGACATTGCTATTTGACTGATGTGCAGTTTATGGTGGGGTATAAGTGAGAGTGAATTTAACGCAAAGTGCAGCTTTAAATGAAGAAGAAAACCTCCGGGAAGGTGATCTTAGATCATCTTAAGCGGGTCGCAGTTGCTGTCTAGAAATGTGTCTAAAACTCAAATAAGGATCACTGACATATGCCAAATGACTGAATGCACTTTCTTGTCGATGAACGCCACGGCTAATATATTTTAAATGACTTCAGAGCGACAGAGAGAAGCGAAAGCGAGTTAAAAATATACGAAAGGAAAAAGAAGATAAGATAGATATAACCGAATCAAAATCACTGCTACCCTACTCGACAGCCGCAATGGCGTCGACTGATCCTTCATGGGCTGTAAGTGCACGTTTACAACCTGACATCCTCGAACCTATAGATTACAACCTGTAGATTGGAGCATCTCGTATAAGTAAAGTAAAACGTCTTGGTTGATCAGTAGCAGTGTTGACCATGTAAATTATGGTGGGACAGATAATTCACTGAACACTTGCCCCATCGCTATGTGCATGAGCATTTCCGGTCTCCAGAATACACTTTCCATAATGTGAAAGTCTCTACCTGAAAACCTACCTTTGTACAAATCTGGATGTTACCATTTGCAATCTCTATGGTAAAGCAAAAATCTGCTCACAGGGATCGTTCATCAGAAAACAGCTGTCACTTGTTGTGAATGAAAAGATACTAAATAAGAAACATCTATCACCAAAAATATGTCTCAAACTAACACTTCACCGGTTGTGACATAAAGATGAAAATGCTGCCGAGTTGAACAAAACTCAAGAAAACCTTCATTTTTCTTATTTTCATCTATGTAATTTACCCGAAAGTGTTGCTGAAACGACTTTCCTAGAGTGGTGCAATGAATTCCTTGAAAAGTATTGATGGGTGAAGGGGAGGGGAGGAGACTCGAAGAAAGTGCCCGCAAGCGATACTCGAACTAAACTCTCCCCATCTCTTTAGGTAGATGTTGCGGAGAATAAGCAGTTGTGGTAGTGCACGTCATCATTCCATTCGCAGCCGAAATGACTTGAATTCTGTCATCAAGATCAGACGCATTTCTTTGAAAGTCTTTTCTTTTCTTTCCGCAAAGGAGGAGTCTCCTACTCTGTAACAGTGAGGTAACGGATGAAAGGTCGAGTGACAATGAGAGACTCAATTCGCCGTTCACTGGATCTATCGCGATATATAGACGAGCAGGCATCGAATCATTTCTGATGCGTCACGCGATATCGATGTGTTTTTGGGTTTCTTCATCGGAATTTATCGCAAAGAATCGTTTTGGCATCGTCCTCTTCGTCCAGTTTGTTTCCGCAATTTTGTTCCGAAAAGTGTTCAATATTTTAAGGAATTTGGAATCAAGCCAAGTAATACATATGTTTTTTCTTCCCGTCCACTAATCTGGATAGCTGCGATGCCTCTTTCATCTCCCTTTCATCCATGTCGCTTCTTTCTCCCTCCTTTCCCTTCAATGTTTTCTTTTTATCCTTTAAAAAATGACTAATCTACAAAGTACAAGCTGCGCGTGGAATAGATCTAAAAAGAATTTACTTGTAAAACGAATGATCATTTCAGAGTTGCTGCTGTATGGCGGATTGCACGGACTGTCTCTTTGTGATGACGGTCACCATCGGAGTGTCACTTCTCGTCATTTTTGTGATTGTGTTCGTCTTTTCTCTGAGGAATATTCAGTAATATGCGTTATATGTTGTCTCACCATCACGTGATGTTGTAAAACAGGTTGATAGTGGTGATGCTAACAAAAATCATATGTGCTCATTGTAATTTCATTTGAAACGATCCAAACGAGCGCATAAATATTCTTCAAACAATGTATCACTGCTTCACTATCCATTCCACTCAGGTCAGAAAACTCAAGCGTCGTTCGTAGTGCCTCTATGCTTGCTAACCTCTCCATCTAAATACTTCGTGTCCAATTGATCGGCAAATACTGGCATAGTATCCGGGATTTCACATATAACACAAGAAATGCTGCATTCCACTGCACTTCAATGTGCCGCATCTCTTAGGTGTAGCGCAGATTGTAAAAGTGTTCGGTATTAACTCGCTCAAAACATTTTCTCATACTCACAACCCATCCAGCAGTTATTTTGAACCTGTTTATGTGCTTTCGCATTTCGCAATGAAGTTGTAAAACATAAATAAATTGCGCCCACCATAAGGATGAACATACGGTGAGAGGAGAACCGATTGTGTAGTGGAATGTGACATGCTGTGGCCCGTCTATGCAGCAGCAACTTCGAGGAGGATTTGGCTGAGGTTCCGATCTCCCTGAGAACGTCGGCTTCGTCTACGGGCTTCCAAAAGTCTTTGCCTCGCTTGTCATTTCAGTGCGCAAATGGGTGTGTTAAGTATAATATCGCTCCATCAGCCGTCCACTGTGCTATCTGGACGTCTAATTGTTGGAGCGCGTTAAATTGAGCACTTCTAGGAACCTCATATTAGGTGCCGTGCTTTTAGAGAAAGGGCCAACTGAAGGGTGTATGCTGCTGCCTTAATGAGGCTAACTGTCGAAGCGGGAGGGCTGCGATTGACCGCGGGCACGTGTTTGGGGTAGCTCCTTGGGCAGCTAACTTATTTTTGCAGAAGGAGCGTTGCATTCCTTGCCCATCACTCGACGTGCAGGGCGCATTTCGTTTCTGGAAAGTGGAAGGATGCACTGTCAGGTGCATGCAGCTTCATCGCGGTAAGCACTCCAATAAAGCAATCTGCTTTTATGCCCTCATTTACAAATTATCATTTGTTTTCAGAGAAGTCTGATACACTGGGGACATATTCGTTTCATGTTTGAGGCTGTGCATTTTTCCGCAAACAACCTCTGGTTTCTCACGTCGAAGTGCTTAGTTTTTTGTGGCAGCATTCATGAGCTCGTCTCAAGGTCGTCTAAAAATTTCCAATGTTTTTGCGCTTTCCGTTGGGATATAAGGGAACAGCTATCAATGAGATAACAAGGGCAGCACATCTCCATTTCTACTTGCATTATGCTCATCCAGAACTTAACAGTTACAAGCCTTGAATTAAATGGCATCTGTTTGCCTTTGCTGCAGTTAAAAGTCTTGTGGGTTAACATATATGTGTAATAACAATCAGCTCGAGAACACTTCTCGTATGCTCTACTTGTGTTAAAATAATAGTCGCAATCGTCGAGTGTCTTAGCATAGTAATAACGATTTTATGGTTGGTAATTGAACATACTATATTGGTAACTGAACATACTATACGTTGAATGATGTCGGTATCGTGGACAAACTTTGGTGTTAATAAATGGGAGTTCAAACAAACCGTAGACGAGGAGTTCAAACTGAAGCAGTAATTGTAGTGTGCGATATGGTCATTACCGTATAGAAGCCGGCAGACGTTAATGTTCGTATATGCGGACTCAGTTCAAGAAAGGCTTCATTACAGTCACTCTTTGCTGAACCATTCTGCTGTGTCATGTTGATTCTACGCGATGAAGCGTTTGGGAGCGATTACATGGTATTTGCGTGGACCCATCTCAATTTGGGTAATTTGTCTTTTGGAAGAACAACACAAACGAGATGTCAAGCACAATGGAAGAGGCTAATTGTGCACCATTCGTATTCTCTCGGCTGTTCGGCGTTAAACGCAAGATATCGACTGTTTTTTGTATAACGAAAAGGAGATGGGCTTGTTGCTTCAAATGCTCCAGGATATCTGACGAAGGGTGAATAACGTATGCGAGTTTTCCCACTATTCAGGGTTGGATCGCCATCGAAACCGAAAGTATGGTTGTTTTATATGGAAAACTTTGTACATCTTATGATGTGATTCGTTAGCAGTAAATCAGCAGTTCCAAGCATTGCACTACAACTCTGAATGGAGTGGCGCATTGCTCGTCTTGTAATAAATGCGGATTATAATGTGTAGTACAGATTAACAGAAATTTATTTGCTGGAATATTTAGGCATATGTGCAATCAAAGGCCAAATTTCTAATTTTTTACAAGAATATTTCTTTGAGGATGACTGCAGTATTAATCGCTTTATAACTGAGCCATTGCAAAAGGTTCGAAATAATAAAACTGTTGCAATCAAGAGTTGCAAAGAGTTTTTCGAAATAGAGTTACTTTGGATAGTTCTACGTCATACCGCATCCCCATTGAGTCTTGATGACAGCATCAAAGGCTTCGTAGACGTATCTTTATTTAATATATCAGAGCAACGACAAGATAGTTCCTCATTTCGGAAATGTCGGATTATCAATGAATGTTGTCATAGAAAGGAAGAAAGAACAGTGAAGACACAAAGAAGCAGTTCATAAATTATATGATCAATAGCAATGGTTGCTGTGATTCTATCATGTTTGATTTTTTAAGTGTCGAACTGTCGAGCAATTACCGGAAATATTTATAATTGTAAACGGTATTAACTCTTCTAATCGATAGTTTGTATACCATCCACTCTGGCAAATAACTGCAAATGATCTGAAATTTTACGAGAAATGTTACCCTTGAAAGTGCATTGAAAATTATTAAATTCGGTTTATGACACTTTGTAGAACGCATTCGTATGCAAAGGAGCCTAAATAATTAGAATTACACACATAATGAGATTCGAATACACAAATTTGATTGGATTCAGAATCTTTTCGAGAAAGTAATTAAGGAGAATATTGCTTCTTGAATGTCATTAAAGTGAATTAGTGCAATTTAGCGGAAATGAATTATAGAGGTAGCAAACGTATTGTTGATATATGACCTGTTCGAATGATTACATCATCCGATAAGGCTGCAAACAGGTGTGCATTTATTTGTGAGAATTTAATATATGTAAGGAGTTAGAAATTAACTTTTTTTTCTTTCAAAAAACTCAATAGAAGCATATCAATGTGTAATGGAAATAAGAATAGACTAAAAATGTGAATGGCATCTAGTTTTTCGTTCATTCAATCTATCAGGTGTGTTAAACAAACGTCTTCACAAACTGGCAATAGTGTTTTCTCCAAAGAGAACCTCGAGCAAGAGTGCAGTGCTCATATATGCGAACTGGAATTTTCATTACGGCATTTTTTGAGATCCTTAGCGTCATTCATTTCGGTCTGATTGCCATTTTCTTTTAAACTTTTGCCAACTTTCCACATTACTATGCATTATCCCGGCTTGGTGTTTGTCCATTGTCCCTGCGCTCCTCCTACACGCATTATCTCGAGTTCGTCTTTCAGTCTAGCTTTTCCGAGCCCCTCGTATTGTCAGAATCTAGCTCTTCGAATTGATAATTATTTGATAAATCCTGAAAGTTCATTTCCTCAAACGTGAAATTTGAATGGGTAGTATCTCCTAGAATTTCAGCGACTTTGTGGCGGTGCGACGTAGTGCCCATCGCCTTTCTCGGATGTTTCACCTCAGAAGGTTGCATCACCGTTTCAGTGATGATGGGAATCTCGAGCTTATTTTCATGCAAGATTAGGTGATTTTGAAACAGCACGGTGATACAATAATCCTCATTAGCGGTTTGTGAGTGATGTGCTGAGGTGACGGTTCGGAACTAGCTAAGAAACTCGCTCGAGCAAGCATTTCTGTCGTTTTTGGAGACGTACAGTAGCCACCTTGCTTTCTATAGTGGCTCTGCGGTTACTGCCAATGTTGTGCGTTATCCGCATCTCAGATTGTTGATGAGTCGCTTACGAAGTGGTCGTATACACCAAAGCAAGAGAAGTGGATGGATGCATGGTTGCCAGTTGATAAGTGCAGATGCCAGTGAACCATAATCGCCGATCGGTAGCCTGGCGAAGAAGAACACAACGAAAGCGAGAACTGGTATGCAACAAAAAATTGTTGGAAGTGCTGCCTAAAAATGGTGATGCTCAGATTCAGTGATGCAAATGAAAAAAGTGTCTTTAAAGGTGGGAATGTGCTTTAACTAGTTCGGCAATCACCCGTTCTACTAGAAAAACTTTTCCATAGCTGAAGGAATTCCATAGCTGATGGCCGCATCGCGGCAAATACATCGTATACCGTTGAAGCGAGAAAAGGAAACTAAAACACATTAGATCCAGAAAATAGTAGAGCTCTAGGTTGGCCACTTGAGGATGTCAATGCTCATTTTTCAATAACCACGCAGTCGTAGATCTTTGAATTGCAAACTTTTGACTAGCAGGTAGCATCTGATTGAATTTTGGTGAGGCTTGAGCGAAAATTCTTTTTGATGTAAAGTTTGACAATATATGTTGGTTACTGAATTCTACCTGTATGATCATCACATTAGTCAGCCGCTTCTGAAGAATCTTTGCCCTCTCTGCGATTGCACTGGTCGTTAGCAATTTACACAATTCGCGGCTTGTGTACGCAATAAGACCATAGCTGAAGCAGCAGCAGATGCTGAAGATCAAGGTATTCGCCATAAGTAGCCAATGTGTCTGAAAAGTTTATTTCCATTATAGCTCGGAGCGGCAAACAATTCGTTATTGGTGGTTAACAATATTTGTGATTGAGCAAACCGGAAGAGTTGATTGCTCAGAAGCTTATTGCACTTCGACGAGAAAACAAATTTTGTCGCTGGCAGTGAGCTATGGTCAATGAGCGAACAGCTCGTTGCATTTTTTGGGCAGTTTCGTCCGGCGCTGCGAAATTTTCTAAAAACTGTTGTGGTGATTTATAATGTTCTCTATGTTGCTGCTGAAGTTCTACGTCTTTTAGCGCTTTCCACATCTTTTGCTCGAAAGAATTCTTCCCTTATTTCTCATAAAATTTTTGTTTCCAAAGGTTTGTGAGGACACCATTACTTTTATGTTTTTTTTGATGAGCTATGCGAAGATGTCGTTTATGCCTTCTATGTGATTTTATGTAGAGTTTGGATGATTGTGTACAGCATATTCTAGGACTATGCTGGAGTACAGACCCGATCACTGGAAGAAGTTACTTAGCTGTATAAGAAATGACAATGACTATCAATCCGTTTGTTCTCATATTCGATAAGGCCGGATATGAATATTCAAAAAATATTCTCCACTTCATGATAATTAATATCTTTTCGGCCCCGTTGGGCATTATTTGCACTCCGAATTTGCATCGCACAAGACGGTTTCATTGCGATGCCAATAAAATCGCAAATTATTTGTTTGCAAAGTTGAGATTCAGTTGCATAGAATGCAACCCTTTGGTCATTACTCTTTACACTTCCAAACGATTAGACTTCACTCTTCAACTAAATATTGTTGGCTTTGTTAAATTTCGTTGTTCTTTTGAGATACCTCACTAGTTACCATTATTTCGAAGGTACGGTTAGACTTAAATATAAACGCACGCGTGGGAGAGAGATAGAGAGGCCGCGTGAGGTTCATTGTGGGCGTTGCAACCGTAGTCATTTCGTGATGAAAATGTCGCAATAAATTTAATAAAACATCCATGAAATGCAAGAAATGAAGGCGAGAGCTGAGTGTATTACGAAGAGCATTAAAAGCTCTATCATGATCGTTCATAACCTCACATAAAAAAAGAACTCTTTTGTTACGTCAAAATATGGCGTGCAATTGCCATAAGTTACAGGCTCACCGGTGTATTTCGACCTACAGGTGCATGGGAGAATGAGGTTTTCAAAGAGGTACTAGGTGCATTTCAAAGAACGCTATCTCTCCCAGGATCGTTCATGCGGTGGCTCGTCTTTTTTCCAAGTCTTTCAGAAGCCAGGCAAGGGTACGACAATTGCAGCCAAAGTGATAGCAACTGGTTTTGAGGGTTATTAATTTATGCAAAAAATTTTTCGCAAGATTTTAAAAGCAAAATTTGCATTTTCGGCAGCACAACCAGCTTAGCCGACTAAGAACCGATCAGAAGCATGCTAATGAGCAAAGCAAACTCGTAGTGCGATGGTTCACAGAGACAAGTGAAAACGTATTTTTGCAGATATTTTTGAGCAATCCCGCATTACTATAAGATTAAAGTCGACTTACTTCTCACAGGAAGGGGTTTTCAACAATGAAAGGTGGCAGCAGCAAGCGGAGCACTTGCGCACTGCACCACGGATACGGAGCACAATCGCTACCGCTGTCGTCGGATCGGACAAGACTAAGCCTTGGATAGATAACCTTTTAAATATTAAAAACTAATGCGACATTCGACAGTCGAGATTATGCATGGGTGTAAATGGATTCCAGAGATGTTCATGAGGGCAGCAACATCTGACAAACTGCACGAAATGCTACAATGGAAAGGGAAATTGCTACTACAAACTATAGAGATCCTCCACTCGGGAGACCACGTGTTCCTAATGACCGAAACGCTCTGCTTTGACCTAAACATCAACGTGTACCCTGCCCAGGAGCGATCCCGACGAGCATACGTCGAATACGTGGGGACATCAGATTGGATAGTCTACACATTGGAAAACAGTGACATTACCTCCTTTCAAAAGCGAACAACTATGTGGCATACGCGTTGTGCGAGAATGGATTCAATGAGTGGAAGGAAATTTCGTCAGTCAGTTAAGCCGAGAAAGTGAAGTAAACTTGCAAATTTTTATATGTTCTAACTTGATTGATTTAAAGATGACATATAACTAGTGCAAGTAAAATAATATGAATAAATTTAAAATGAATTATATTTTCGAAAATTTATATTGACGCGTCACTTGAGAGCATCAAAGAAATGAATCTGTGTTGGTGAATTTGGTGCTATTGAAATTAACGATGAAAGATACCTTCTCTATATTTGACGAGATAGCGAGGAAACGAATACGAGGAGTAGAGGACCCTATTGAGTTTCAACATTACGTACCATCAAAACATTCGGAAGTTTCTCTTCTATCTTCATTTTAAAATCATATAAATGTATCGTGACTTCTCTTGCTTGTCTTTCTACTCTGTTAGCACTGGAAAAGAGTTTGCTTCCCACATCGATGAACCCGTGATTTCTTAATCGTGGCTCAGAATTGCTCAACTCATTACAACAAGAACGGTTGTTATACAAGATTAACAGATCCATGGATGGAGATAGTCAAGTGTTGTAACGTGTTGCTGTATTATGTTGTGATCAGCAGCGTTCGCTCCTCCCGTCGATTTTTGCTGGCAATTATTAATTTCATCTTTGAACTACTTTCTGCTGGTTGGGATTTTGCTTGTTGTGACTTGTCACCTTTTGTTCAGTGAAATTCTCATTTCCTATTATTTTATTTATCTATAATTTTTTATTTGCTTGTCTCGTTTGAGTTGATGCTACAGAAATTAAGCGGCACACAGACGAGCGCGCAACACGATTCAGTTGGACGGTATATAAGAATTTGATGTTCTGGAAAAGACCTTGTTTTTGTCTCAACTAATGAGTGAATTCAATAGCGCTTTTAATGCTCTATAAAATATATTTAGACTTGACGTTCATTCCTTGTACCTTAATGATGCATTATTAATATCATTATATTCATTGGGACTATCAGATCAATTCAGTTCCGATCGAAACCTCCTGGTGAGCGCAGTTACTCGCATCCTGATGAGCGCGATCGCATGCTATACTTCTTCATTCAAATTAATTCACGTTTTGACTATTCTTCATTTCGCTTGCAATATTAATGCTTTCCAACAACAGTGATCGATAGAATTCGATGAAAGGAATTCAGTTTAATTGGAAATTCCGGTGTATGCAACGAAGAAATTATGGTTGCATCTTCGATTTATTGATTCGAATCGTGCTACTATGAAGTGGGGTCATAACTACTTGACCTCTTCGGTATGATTTGATTGGAGATTACCTCTGGGCTTGAATGCTTCAGTTTGCGATAGTCGCCATCTCTTCAGCTTATAGACTACTCTGTGCGTAAATTGGGATCTTAGCTGTGAAAAGTAATTTCAAAGACTGTACTCAGGATATTCACTACTCGGTAGGTTACGCCAGTTCGACGGCATGAAACATGGGGATTTGGGAAACCGAAATGGACATCAGGGGATTTGTTGGGTACGCACAACGATCTGCAAATTCGATGGTGTGCTGTATGCTGCCGCGGGCCATTTGAGCTGCTCATGTGAAAAAACGTTGAACCAAGCTGCCGCAGATGCATGTGCTTCGAAGTTGTGCCATATGACTGATCGATGAACCAAAAAAAAGCCAGTGAAGTGTCTAGATCGCTTCGATTTTGCATCTCCGATTTGATAAAACTGATCAAGTGCTGTCGCTGAGTTGCTTTTTCGGCTGGGCGAGGGAAAGCAAGCACTAAAGCAATCCACTGTGTGTGCGAAAGTTAAGTTAGTTCATCACTGATCGGCCTGCTGACAAATACTGGTCTTTCAGGTGGCTTAGGGCTGCCGAAGATAGAGGTTCTGTTCGGAATTATGTTGAATATATAGAGCGGTTTAAGCGCAGTCTTACTTCAGAGGGATCTATTTTATGAACAGCGAACATACAGCGCCATTAAATAACGTTCACTTGATACTTACGTTCATTTTTGTGGTAATTTCAATGACATCATGTATGAAGGGAATCGCGGGGTCGATATGTGATTTCTGGAAGTCGAGAGAGCTGATACCCATCGCAGTGACGACAGTAGCCACCAATACAACAACTACAACGACAAACAGCAGGGAACGCTTCGTGAAGTAGGCGAGAAGCCAAGCTTTCCTAAAAAAAACTTAGGCCATTGACCTCAGTAAATGAGCGCTGTGGTAAATCCGAGTGAGCACCTCGCACCATCGTTCCCAACTGCGAGCTCAACTCGGTTGCGCGCTGTCACCATCACCGCAGCTCCCTCTCTCACCTGCACTGAGCATAATGTGAGCCCATGCGCCTCCGTTTGTTGGCCGCATCTGTTGAGTGACGTATGTACAGGCACAGTTATGTGAAAACATTTGTTACTGTATTCATCTGAGTTAAAAATTGCAAAAAAGGATTGCAAAAATATTAATAGCAGCTGAGGGATCGCGATTGTCAGTCTCCTGTAAAGGCCATCAATCAGGAGGACGTTCTCTGTCTAAAGTTAAGTTCTGTACGACTGCAAGCAAACTATGGCGTCTTCCTTTTCGGATACTGCTGCGTACTGATGCAAGGATCGCGACGCGGCCATGAGCGCTATTCTCTTAAGGTTGCAATCAGTGCACAGGTCTCATTCATGCAGGGTTCTTTGTCAGTTTGTTCATGCATAATTATGCACCAAATACAACATGAACAGTATAGCTTTTGGGCGAGAATACTTGACACAGTATTGCCCCAAATTGCGAGCCTTGAGTGAACTATGCGTGCAGCACTTTCGTTTGAAAAAAAATCTTTTTTGTGCAGGATTGTACTATTTCTGTTGAGGAATTTATTAAAAATCTGAGCATTTTATAGTATCTGATCTCAGAGCTGCGATTCTGTGAAAGCCTCATAAGTGACATTGAGCTTTTTCAGGAAATTTCATTCTTGCTTGCCTTCTTCGTAGTAATTGGGCCATTCCTTATTTGTGTCCTTCATAGAATCGGAAACTGTCGGTAGATTTCCTACTTATACTATAAACGAGGTTAATGAATAATGATGGGAGTATGGTGCATAGATTCGGCGCTTTTGCCGTGAGTTTCGCGAATGAAAGATCATGGCAACGACGTTTCCTCTATCCTCGAAAAATCATTTGACGTTTCAGCAGGAAAAAAGTGTTGCGCTACGCACTTTAAGTTAGGGGAGTAGAGAATATACCTTCTTTGTAAAAGTGAAAGCTCACTGCGGAGTCTGTACCACTTTACGCACTTTTTAATTCCACTTCAACTCTCATTGTAGAGCCAGTTTTTTTTAAAGTACTCAAATGTACGATATGTTAGAGGCGCACGATCTCACAATCTTTCTACTTTGTTGTGGAAGAGCAGCTGTTTGCATTTATTCCTAAGCAATTTAATTATCATTGATTCTATCTTTATGTATTGATAGCAGTATAACAACTGTAAGATGCTACTAAATGTTCATATTTCGAAAATTGGTCATTTGCAAAATGGCCTTTCGATACTCAGCATGCACCGCTTACCACATGGCTGTTCGTACGTTCAGCATACATCACTCACTAAATGATCGTTTATATTTCAAAAACGCATCACTTAGCGAACGACTGTTGCAATGCGAAAGATTTTACCAAATCCCCTGCAGTATATTGAAGACGCATCAATTGCAAAGTGGCATCTCTGGAAACAATTTGTGATGTGCTCGAAATAAAAACTCGTGAGATACTTAACATACCCACATATGGTGGCATATCTATATATAAATCCAAGAGGGAATATTAATATGCGAAAGACGAAGAAGAAATTGAATGTCGCATACAATGTGATATACACAGAACTTGGGGCACGTGCAGCAATGCCCATAAGAAGTATCGACGCATGATCCTCATTCACACGCAATCCCTGGAATATCACCTCAACGGATATGATAATTCAAAGCAACATATTATATTGGCAAAAACATTCAGAATTTTGAAAAGTGAACCCTTCCCGTGTTTTGGTGGTGTTACGTCAACGCTGAAATAAGTGAGAATATCACGTATACCTACCAACTGCAAAATGACAAGATAAAGGCATTCGAATAGCTCCATGATCGCGGTGGACGTTATAATCCAGCGATTTCGCCTAATTTCGTTGTTTTTCACTTTCAAACCAAACAATAGAAGTATAGAATTAGCAGTCACACCAATAGGAAGTGTCAGCCAATTGCTGACTACAAGTAGGATTGCGAGAGCCTTTCTCATTATGATCGCTTTTTCAGGCCCGGTCGATTAGTTCGCGATATCATAATATATCAGAGCAAGCATAGTGCAGTGCCAATAAGAACAGTTTATGGAATTTTCTCGTAAAACGCACACAAGTATGGCAGAAACTTTTTGGATTACTGCAGAGTGCTATGACGCACGTTGTTCTCATAGCACTCGGCGTTAATTAGCTCATTAGCTTTCATTTAAAGGTTAAATCTGATTTCACGGCAGAATTACTCAGAAGCGAACGAATAGGTACAGCGAAATGTGGAGGTGCCTCAATGTGATTGACACAACGTCATGGCAGGTTTGATGATAGCTAGTAAGCGAGTCAGAGCAACGGGAAGCAAGATTTTGTGACGCTTTCCAGTGGAATGCTTGTGAGGTCCGGCACTTCTGGGCACTTCATTTAGTGATACCTCATTAACGTGGCAAATACGGGTGCAACCATCAACAAAAAATGGCACACAGTCCACCGTTTTGCCTAGCCATCGCCTCATTACCATAACATTTTGCATGCATCGTCATCCATCGAATTACGCCTTCCTTGCTTTCGTCTTCAATGATCTTGAGCAAGCTGGTTGTGAAAGTTAGGTTTATGCGACTTTTTTCATTCATCATTGGCTGCCACCGAAATCAGAAATAATGGCTACCATTTTCAATATTCGCTGTGGTTTTTCCTGATCGGTTTATGCAGGTTTCTCAAATGCAGTAATTCAAATGAAAACAAACCTGCTGACAATACGGGTCAAGTCTCTTCCTTCAATATAAAACTATTGGAACGTGATGATCCCTCAAGAGAATAGTTTAGCCAAAAAAAAACTAAATAGAGTTTCATGATGTTGAAGAGCCGAAGATGCGAGGGTGGCTATATATTTATACACAGATGAGAAGGCAACAAACTCACACTGAAGGTTTAACAACACGTAGCTTCGCCACCCGAGGGAAGGGTTTGGCTTCCTTATCGTTTGAGTGCCAAAATTGGCGCCCTTTGCATTGAATTGAATATCACCTCGTTTGAACTCGATAAAAATTCGAAACGTTTGAAAGTATCGAACTGGCTCGACTGCATGCTCGTCCACTTGCGCTCCTTTTATCGGGTCGATCATCGTTTTGCGTTCTAAGTTTGAGCGCGTGATACTGCGGGTTCGCTATCCGTCGGACTTCAAACTTAGGTCATTACAGTGTTATTTTTTATGTGAAGAAATTCAACCAAACTCGGATAAACGGCGGAAGTAACTATGACTTTCATATAAACCGAGAATATGCTCTCATTAGGATGACTGTCTCGGATTTCTGTCCAGTGAGTGGATGTAAAAATGATGAAATTCAACGAAGCATGGGTAAACGACGGAATATTCAAGTAAACAATGAAGCGATATACGATGCAATAGGTAAAAGCGTTTGGAGTGAATCAGTGGTAAAAGCGTTTAGAGTGAATCAGTGGGACCTTAAGCGAGCCTGGCGGAGGCTAATGTCTTATGTAGAGATACTAAAGGCCCGGTGACATTTCGTAACGCATATCGTATGAACATCTTTACAAGAAGATCAGCTGAGCAAACAAACGGTGAAGAATTAAGTGAAGTTTCGATCGGAATACGTGTAAGAAGCTGAATCCAAAGCGTCGTTTCGTTACTGTCGGGCATTGGGAGAGTCGAGTAGGGGCTCAAGCTTGTGAGACAGCGGGAACCACTGAGGGAGTCATAAGTGGCTCAGTTGGTGTTATCATGGTTACTAGCACTGAATGGCCTTTCCGATGATGCTTACGGTACTCGTTAAGATTTACACCTCTGAAGCCAGTTACGTTGCCTGCTGTGAATGGAGTTTCCGTCTCTCCAGCTGCATCGGCGTCGTGAATAAATGTTGCACTTTCGCGAATATTCGCGACAGATGGTCTCAGGTTCAGCTAAACAAAAGGCAGAGAAGGCACTGTTCACTAACAAGGGCAACACACTGATGCATATGTATTGGCGAGAATCGTCACTTCGGATGCATTCGGTGCTGATTCGTTGAAACCACCCAAATTCCTATACTTGAAATTGGGACACATTTTCGACGAGACTGCAAAGCTTTTCCCGACGAACTGGATTCTTGGAGCTTGCTGCTTGAAGCATGGCCCCAAAGTGGCACCGATAACCAGTGACTATTACGAGTCGACGCACTTGATTGTTTGTGCGCCGAATATCGAAGTAGGCGTGAACTACGAGAAACATAATTAACGCCTCGGCTATTGGTTTTGCTACTCCTATTGGTTTTTTGAAACTACGCTACTAGGCTGTTATCTCATGCGATGTGTATGCTTTTGGGTGCTCGTGCTGCCTGCCAACCTAAGAAAATCTTTACGCGTTGCAGTAATGGAAATATGATTAACGAAGTTTCGGCCTTAGATGAGAATAACACTGTATTAGTTGAAATTAGGCAGGCAGCTACGGCGGATGAGTTGAATCCCTTCTCGACACTCATAAGCATCTACGCTCGCCTTCACTGTGTTTAGTGGCAGCGGAATAAAGAGTGCCAATAGGCTTTAGAGCTCCCTCAATATCGAATGTTAAGTCAAGGAATAACAAGCGGATTTTGTCTCTCAACTGATCAGGAGTATTGCAGCAATCCTCGCTCAATTTCTCCCTGCGCTTGGGTGGGAAAAACTTAATCACAAATTTCATAGCACTTCAGAGTTCTCAGAGATGCTACTTGGTTCATGCAGCCAGTTTGGATGCCAACTAGTAATTGGGCAAGGAATGCCAAAAACAAAAGAAGAAATGGCCTAAATATAGATTTCAGCGATAAGGTCGTCTGGAGAATATGAGAACATGGGACACACATTTGGCGAGGGAGATTGGGAGACTAATTACTGCTGCAGAAAATCTCCGTGAAGCTCCTGAAAGCCAAAATTTTCAAGAGGAAAAAGTGTTTCACTGACGGTTACACAAATATGCAGTTTACTCCCGCTGAATTTATTGCCTAAAAGCGAGGAGATTTCAATGTACAACTTTGTTCATGCAAGTCAACTGGTTAATTAGACCCAAAAAACGTAAGAAAGCTTGCGAGATTGATAATATGTACTTTAATCCAGTTCCGTGCCTTGAACGAGCCGGTTTAATTAACCGCGAATACATAAAAACCTCATGTGAACGAATGTGCTGATATTTTAGCTGTGCATGGATTAGCTCCTATTAAGGTCGATTACTCGACTGATCGCTCGCAAAATGCGTGCAAATTTTTTGAGCGTATTGGAATGGCTGCAGGAATTTTTGACTTCGTTCACTCAATCGGATTCTTAACAGAAGAGGCGTGAGGTAAATTATACGTATCAAATTTCGTAACCTCTAGCCTCACTGGCTACCGAGTTAAAGCTACTCAACAGACCGAAATACGGCCACTGACCAAGGCACACCCAAACATGTGTAAGTTTTTGCATGTGCGTATGTACTTGTGTCTTTTTGTGTGTGTATCTGGGTGTCTGTGTTATCTGTGCTTCTGTGTGTCACTATGTGCAAGTATCTATTTATATCTGTGCATCCATTTGTGTCTGTGTATAACTATTCCTGAGTGCTCGTATGTGTGCAACTGCGTGTAGTGCAATTTGCGTCTGTGCAACTATGCGTGTAATGCGCATAGTGCAAGTGCGTTCCAGCAACTTCCTTCAAAGCTCGTATACGGTAGCAGTATGATCAAAGATGAGTTGCTGTTCCTGCCAAGCATCGTAATCTAAACCTTCAGCAAACGGCACTGCAATGAGCCTAACTTTGGAAAGATGTGGCTGAGACGATGACTGATTTTTGCATATTTTGATCGTAAACCCGCGTAAAAGAAAATGTAGCAACAACTTTTGTTCTTCGATGCACAATCCACTTAAGTACCGAATCACCTCCGGATCCTGCAACCATCCTCCGGAAATTGTAGCTCTCTTTACAGATTTGTGCATGAAAGTTTAGCTCGAGAGTATTCTTGTGCACTTTCAACCCGGTTGCCGACCTGCAGCGATTGCTCCATTTCTGCAAATTCTTTTTTTAACATCGACCTCAGAGCTGTGATTACGAAGGAGACTCATGAATTTCATCGAAATCGCATCGAAAAACGTTCGTGGCTTTCCGCTCAAAATATCCTTATTTTTCTTCTTCGTGATGACTGAGCCACTCATTTCTGAGCGCTTTTCTTGGTTCGAAAATTAACAGCAAATATGCAATATACGCTTCACACACTTGCAAAGGTGATGGTTCGGATGCTGTGCAGAGGTTCGGAACGCTTTGCGAGACACTATATCTAAGTTTTGACTTAGAAGGGAACGAATGTGTTCTCCATCTTAAGTACCCTTTAGAATGGTCGGGTATGAAAAGTGGTGCACTGTCCTTGTTCAAATAACGGAATGAGGAATATGTCTTCCCTTAGAACTTTAAAATTCGGCGCTCAACGTTCTTATTGCTTAGCTCATTTTTCGTTATCATTCGTGATCATTCTGCAAAGAATCTTTTTCAGTCGGCGAAAGATGCGAGCGTGTTGAAGATGTACCATCTCGGCTTCTCCATTCTGTGTCACCAAAGTACTATTCGCCTCTCTTTATGAGAAAGTCCGATATCGTTGATGTCCTCAATAAACATTCACAGCAGCATAAGTAGGTGCCGCTGACACATGTATAGATCCACCAAATACCAAGCAAAACTGCAGATGATGAATGGACGAATGACGCGATGTAAGCGATGAATAGAAACCAAGGAATGAATAGCTGGCGTTCTGCAACCAAATAATGATGCGAAGTCGGATGCGGAGGTTTTATATCTTTGTGCACTTCACCTCTATATAAGCATGTTGCTTGATGGGTACGTTCTTTTCGTCGAATTCTCCATTTTTGTGCTGATGATCAACGGAAGAAATGCGGACTCAGCCGGTGCATTGTACTCATCTCGTCCTTTCGGATCCGTTTCTTTGAAACGCTTGAACCGGTCATTATTTTCACCCCATGCCTTTGCACCTGTGTCTTCCGAGTCTTCTAAACCGGCGGTTATGTTCACCTCGTAACTTAGCAGCTGTAACCTCCGAGCATTCGGAGTCGGTGATTGTGCTTATCCCATGTTAAGTAGACTGCACCATTGCACTTTCGGAACTTCTGAGCCGAGATATTAACTATCTCTTTTCACGACGAGCGGGATAATTCGGCATGTGGCAGCTCGGATACATGCGTGACTGGAACGTATTCCGTCATATTTGTGATGTTCATCTTCGAGTATCCTGATCGTACTGGCTCTGGAATCTCTGCCTGTTCGTCTGCTTTCTGCAGGAATACCAATGAAATCAGGAATGCTGTCTACCGTGATCAGTATTGAATGCTGTGTTTGTTGATCAGCTTGTGCCAGGTTTATCAAGATAAGCGATTCAGTTGATTTTAAACACTCGTGATCGTTCTAGTGAGGGTCTTTCTTTAAGGAGTAAACATATGTTATGCTGGCTAAGGAGACTATATCTCTTTGTGAGAATGTACAGATACGGTAATAATGCATTATTTTCGAAAACAGCCGTTGAACGTTAAGGTGCAGAAGTTAGCCAAGGTTGTTGGGGTGCAACCCACGATATTGCGCGTTGCACATTGCTTGTCGACTAAGGAGAACAAAGTTTGGGGTAGTGGCGGCGTTGCGTGCGGGATGGAGGATGGGGGACGGAGGTGGGGGTGGTAGGGGGGAGCGGTTGAGAAAGAGGCGGCCACAGCAATCCCTTGCTTCGGATGACAAGAAGAGTAAGGTAACAAGTTTCAATATTCCCACTCCATTTCAGATATCTACCCACCGCATCCCCCTTTTTCCCTCTTATTTTCTTTTCCCTTCTTAGAAAACACATGTATGAAATGTGGGAATCCCATAGCAAAAGAGTCTGCGGATCCACCTAAACAAAAGTCATCGTGGGATTATACATCGACGATAAGCAGTGATTCTCATGTATTGACAAGAATCCTCAGTTCGAATATACTTCTTGAGGGACTGATGCATTTAAAATGTGATGTCTTCAATACTTACGGTAGTGACACACTTGCAGAGTAGGTTAGAATGTCTTCTTTCGGATCTTTAAAATCATGAAGTTTGTGGGTTGGGACGTGGAAACCATATTAGCCTTTTGAGCGAGCAACTAAACAGAGTTTTTCAATGAGGAAGGGCTTGCAAATATGCAATTAAGATCAGTTGTGATGGGGACCACGTCGAGGCATCAGCTTTCAGCAGAGGACTGTAGTTTGTCCAGGTGGAGGTAAACGCCATAATTCGAACATATTTTTCACATTTGGCGCGAAAAAATCATATCTGTCAAAATCGTAGCATGCAAAAGGAAGGAGAAATAAATGGGGCATGCACAAACTACTAAGTGGGAGCCCTGTCGTGACGCGGGGGCTTGAGCAGTCTAACTAGGCGGTGTGGTCATCTCTCGGCAGGGACGTTAGATTGAAACTGAGATTCACAAAAGCGCACTTTGTTGGATCCCTTGGGCCAGATGATCCAGATAGCGAAAACCACATCCTAGCCAGCAGATGACGTATCACCCTCAGACTGAAAACGCATGAAGGATCGTGCGAGATGTCGTCGAGGGAAGCAAGAACAGCACCCTGATTATCGACTTCTAATGTACGCGAGGAGAGCACAAAGTACGAAGAATTTGGACACTGGCGGCAAAGAAAACAGAAAATGAGAAATTTGTACAGTAGAAGCTTCAACTTCGCCAGTCTCAGGCGTTGAGGGCTCCGGAACACACATGACCTTATGCCACGGTTTGGAGCCGAGAACTTAAAATGGTACCCGAAACAACACTATCGGGCGCAGCGTGAAAGATACCGAGTGGATTGAAACCCTCATTGGCGATATTTATCAGTTGAGAAATGTGCAGTGAACCATCCTGTAGGTCGGCCGTTGGCGCTTTCGTCGTTTGTGATATCTACGCATATTTGGAAACAAAATCCGGTCACTCATGCAACTCCAAACTTCATTTCATCTGCCTCAATTATTCATAGTTTTAATTTCAGTCGCAAATATGCAACATACATCTCCCAAAACAGATATCTGGAAGAGGATAACGCGAAAAGGTGGAGATTGGAAAAGAGCTATATTAAACTTTACATACACAAATATTCCTAATGGATCCATGAACGAACGGTGACGCTAGCTGTTCCAGCAATGACTACTGCCGCCATTGTCGGTGCAGTGCTTGATGTGGTGCCCTTAAGGCGGTTCATGATTCGCTTCCGAAATGGTCGTATGAACCAAAGCGAAACAAGCGCGTGAGTACATGGTTGCCAGTTGATTAATGCGAATGGCAAAGAACCATAGATACCAACTGGTAACTTTGCCAGAAATACCGCAAAAAATATAAGAAGTGGGATGCAAGTGAATATCAGTGGTAATATTGCCTGAAAATTATCACAACCTTATTCTTGAAAGCACTTGTCTCGACACAGATCGAGCAGTTTTGGATGCAAAAGTGTTGTATATAAGCAGATAAACGCTCGTAATTCACTGCGTTCGTGCGAATGTGGTGATGCAGCTGAAATACAATCGTTTTTGACGAGCTCAATAACATTTTTTTAGTGAAGGTTTTGATGATGTAAGCGTAAAGGCAGAGTTGTATGTAAACTAAAGCAAGCTAACAGGTGGCACAAGATGCGCCTTTGCTGTTACGCTTATTCGAAAATTTATTTCCATATATGACCAACAAATCAAGAATTTCTATTTTCTCGACATGATCGCATATGAAATACATTCATATTTATGGCGTATTGCATTACTCGCAACTCCTTTCGCCAATGAGGAATCAACTTGAAAGTTGGTATTTGAGTTCTTTTATGCAACGGATCAACCGTTAAGGTAATCGGGAGCTTAATCACCAGGTTTTAAGTTTTAAGTTTGAGATCAGTTCTACTTTTGAGCACTCGGATTTTTTTCAAGCATTTTGTGACCAATAGGTCCTCGATTTTGCGTTGGTCCAGCCAGAAAGAATGAATATTACGTTTCAGCCTTGCATGCGCGTTCATTACAATTCAAATATAACGAACATCATTCCAGATCCTTTGGAAGGCCTTTCCCTATCGTTGTTTTTGAAACTTCTCGATAACCATGAAAAAGAGTTCTAGATGTTGAATGCAATGTATCGGCAGGCAGCGTGCGATCGAAATGTGGAAGAGCCCCATTGCATCCTCGTCATTGATCATTGGCAGAAATATGAATTTTTAGTTTCTGAGCAGCATTACCTGCATGACCATCACAGTAGTGAGTTGCCTCTGCAGAACTTTCGTTTTCGTTGCCACTGCATTACTTTGTAACCATCTATACAAACTTCGACTCGTATATATAATAATGCTATAGCTGAGACAACAACAAACACTGAAGACCGAGCAAACTACTATGAGCTTCCAGAACGACTGAAACAGTTCTGTGTTTCATTAAAGATAATAGCAGCAGGAATTTTCGGCTAAGATGGATGAGATTGTTTTCGCTTCGATGCAGGGTTTCAATATGAAAAACATTTTTTTTAAAGAAAACAACACAGGCACGAAACGTTAGACAACACAGGCACGAAACGACGCGTCGCAGCAATCTCCAAAACATAAAATGTTGTTGGAAATCACCTCCAATGATTGTCTAATTTCCACCAAAAAGTAGAAGAATTCAAAGTTCAGGCCAGCTAGGCTCGATGGAAAGTCATTTATAGTGCAAAAGTTTTTTCTTGGCAGTAGCAAATGGTTCCAGCTAAATTTCTTTTAAACTCTCACTCATCGGCGGTTACAAGTTTTGGGACACCACTGTTAGTCTGGCATATTACTAGGTGACACTATATCTGAGTACATATAATGACACTTAAGCAATGTATAATACAAACCTCCAACCAAAATTATCCGGGATTGGCCGTTGACCGATTGCAGCGCAAAATTAGTTTGCGAATTTGGTGCCACATTAAATGTCATTAACTGATAGAGAAAAAACCGATTGAAATGAAAGTAGATTTCAAAGTTCTAAGTTATGAGGGCAAACCTAGGAGAATGTTTTCTAATGTTATTGTGATCTTCAAGACTAGTGGGTTGTGTGATTCATCCTATGCTTTAATGTGCACTAAATTTCATCGCCATCACCCGTTATGTTACACGATTGCCGACGGGAAAAGCTTTGTTTGCGGTCGATGTGGTGATGCAAACAGGATAGAAGGTCTGCTCTTTTGTGCTGCATAAACTAGGATAACCTAGGCCAAGAATACCGTCCGCAAAAATTTATTCGAATCTTCCAACATATCGGAGAAGCAGGAACAGCTGTTTGGCGTAAGATTTCGCAGCAAACTGTCGCTCCCAGCAAACAGCGCTGAAGTAGTGTTGCGTTCATCGATTTTTTCAATAGGTACCGTGGAATAACTTTGTAAAGGTATGTGTTGAAAACACGGTGAGGTGCGTTGAAGGTGCGTTGACAACGCACTTTCAATTATGTGAATGTTCATTTGATGCTTACGTCCAGTTCTATCGTGATCTTAACGACTTCGTGCATGGATGAAAGCCCCATATTGATATGTGTTTTCCGGGAGTCAAGAGCACTGATATATATGGCATCCTGAAGCAAAGCCAGCAATACGGAAGCAGCGATAAACATGGCCAAGTGACGCGTCGTAAAGTAGTTGAGGAGACATTGCTTACTGCAAATAGAGTTTTGGTTTGCTTTAATCAGCGCTTATACCCAGTCTGTATCGCATTTCAGCATTAGAATTTTCCCTCACTGCATTCTGCCTCCATCCACTAGAAATGCACACCGTAATCCGCTCTTCAATCTTGCTTTGGTGATGTTCAGATGTGACAGTTGTGCACCCTTCAGTTGTCCAATAAATGAATTTGCACAACAGTTTGTTTCGTCTCTTCAGAATGTGTCAGCCGTTTCAACACTAAGTGCCTGTTTTTTGTAATCATATATAATCAAATTCAGTTCAGTTCAATTCAACTCGATTGAAACAGAGCAAAAATGACGAAAACATCCGGAGTTTGCAGCAGTATATCATTAATTGCCCGCTGTGTGAAAGGGAAATTTCAGGCGCACTGCAATCAATCGAATGTTACTGGAATGAGAAGAAGGGTCGATGCTTTGGTGGTGTAGAGTAATGACAATTTAGTGTTTTTTCCTCCCAAAATTGAATGCTTGAGGGCACGAGTTCATTCTGCTTTTTGCTCATTTCTTTCCATTTGTCATCAGTAGGTGTAATCAAACGTAGAAAGTTGACGAATGTGGTGAAGATGCCCAGTTTTTTGGCGATCCTACTCTTCTACTGACGAAATTCGCTACCGCAGATGTCCTAAAATGTTCGTTACGCTTCGTTGAATACAGAAAACGTTGCCCAGTTTTTCCTTTTTGATTATTCTGAGATTGTTATGCAAAGGAAATAATCATAAAAGCTTCGTCATACCCGCATATGGTGGCATATCGGTATATGAAGCCGAAGGATAACTGCAGCATGCGGAAAATGAAAATAAGAACGAAGATCGCATATAATGTGACACCGACAAAGGTTGGCATATTTGAGGCAATGCCCATAATTAATATCGAGGAGGTGTTGCCATCTTGATATAAACCCTGAATTTGCATTATATATATGTATATATATATATATATATATATATATACATATATATATACGTATATTCTACATGTCATGTAAATATTAGTATCGCGACGTGCCGTGACTGTTCATATTTTGTAAGAACTCCAAGAAGTTTATTGTGATATGCACAAAAGGCACGTCTGTACTTTTCCCATTCCCGATCACACATTTCCATCACCCTCCGAAAAGGTTAATGCTGAATTTTTTCCTACCTGACACTGATGAAAACATGGGGAGCTATTCCAATCAAGCCGAGCAACCAAAAGGGGATCACAGAACCGTCGATAAATGAATGAGGCTTCGGCCATGCACACCTCTGTGCATACTCTTTAGAAGCGTATCACTTTCTCTTGATACTGAACTTTAATTTGAAAAAAAAAACGTGTAAGAAAGTGTTGTACGGCAATAAATCCTTTGAAAAATTTCCGACAACATACTACAGACTACTAGTGGGTCCAAGAAAGGATTTCAGCAAAGTACGCACTTGACGTTAATTTGTTAAAACTGTAAAAAACCTCGGCAACCCTCTATCCTCCATAGAATCGTTTGTTGCGCTACTAAACTGCTCCTCACCAATTGCAGAACGACGAGATCAATGCATTCGAATAGTTCGATGATTGCCGTCGATATTATTATCCAACGACTACGTCTGATTTCATTGTCTTTTACCTTCAGACAGAGCCGTATGAGAATAGAATTGGAGATTATACCGATAGGAAAAGTTAACCAATTGCTGACAGTTAGCACGATTGCAAGGGCCTCGTCCATGACGGCCATCCTTTCATTTGGACTACTCGATTCGTCCATTTGGTGCGTATATATCACAGCGAGCTTAGTTGAGTGCCATGAAGAGCAACTGCTCAACCTCCGTCATCGTCCTCGCTAAGAGAGTGACAATAAGGGTTTCTAATACTGCGAAAGGCAATGGTGCGCTTTATTTTATTAACGTTTCACTGCAATTAGTCTACTATTATTTGATTCAAACGTACTTGAGCTAGTTTTGCTAAAATGGCTAATTATATAAGTATACAGCTAACATGATTAAGGAAAGACGGAGTTGAAAGGAGAATTGATTAACACAAAGAACAATTGAGCATACCACTACCCTTTCACCCCTCATATCGCTCTTATAAATATTTATAGCGAAATCGGATAGCGCATCATACCTCCTTGTCGTTTAAGAGTGATCACTGCCACTCTGCTGTTTTTTGCACAGCAAAATTTACTTCTACCTGGCGATAAGAAACCTTAGTTGCAAGTTTCAAGACACATTCAATTTCGTAAGATAGTGTCCATTTGCAATATTGCCCTACGGAAATGATGTACTCTGATTTAGTTCGGATTGATCGCTTTATTACCACTTCGGCACCTCAGTTTTGACTGTTTCATCTAGACTGGCTTGTGGCTTTCAGAATGCATACTACCCTCAAGTTCATCAATTTTTTCTCCACTTTTAATCATAAAATATATCCGTCTCAGACCTCACACCTTCTTAAGAAGTTCTCGGAGAATCAGAACTTCAACCTATTCATGACTGAGATTTCCTTCTTGCAACCGTGATTAATGACGAAAAAATAAAGAGATTCCTCAGTAGCATAGAGGGGCTCCTTAAATGAAAAGAAACCACCAGCTGAGAGACGTCCATAATTCTTCAGTAGAACGAAAGCTTGATTTTTGAGAAATGAAAGAGTTGAAAGGCCTGGAATACTGGAATGATATTTTCACAGGGTTTTTCGACAGCAATACATACGATGCTTTCATGAACAACTTGTTGTTCGGAATGCATTTCATCCTGCTAAAGTGAATGAGAAGTTGAGCACAAGAGGCTGCTCTGGGATATGGATTTGTATTGGGCGAGGGAAATTTTTATAGATTGCAAAATCATAGACCTTATATTGACGAGGAGGAGAGGAAAAAGGATAGGAAGGAAGAAAGGCAGCAAACGGGAAGCATCGATTCGCAGTTCTGTTGTTTTGCTCGAAATTCGTATACGCTTCAACACATTCGTAGAAAAAAGACGATGTTTCATAAGAGCCTCTCAGACACATAAGCCATAAGAAGTGTCGTAGTTGGGTCATCATCTTCCTACCGGTTAGCAGTTTCATATCTCCTAATTTCTGAAGCAACTTACTAAAAAAATAACGCCGTTGGTTTCCCATAGGTTATCGCTGAAAATAGGATAGGAGCTGTGTGACCAAATTAGCATATCTTGCCTCATCCGTTGATTTTTGGAGGAATCTTACTCTTAGTTTGGAGCATTGTACGCAACAAATTTTGAAACTGTGCTGACAAGGCCATCACCCGGCGACAATGAATCAATTCTAATACAGAATCGGTCTTGAAATTAAATAACACCATTGAATATCAATAGTCTTTTGAGTGAGATTAGAGGAAATGAGATTGAAAGGATTAACTTGGAAGTTAAGGTTAGATTATGACTCGAATATTAATTGGGCGTGTAATTAATTTATTTCCAGGAGTTCAAATTGTTTTGAACACTCATCGAATTCATTACGTTCTTTCCGGCTCGGAATTTAACACAATCTCATCAACGTGCCTTCCGCAGATGCGCGCTTGCAGACAATACATGGTCGTGCAATTGATGCACACCTTTAGATCTGAAATATTCTCGTTGATGTCATGCACGATTGGAAGTTTTCAATCGATATCCGACCTGTGCAAGTCGGCAGAAGTAAAAAGTCATGCAGCGCAGCAGACAACAGATTCATTGCAGCACTGAATGCGAAGTAGCTCTTCCCTAACTAGGTGAGCAGCTATCGCCTCTTGCAAGTATGTTATTGCCTCAGCATTTGCCTTTAATTTTTGCTTCTCATTGCCGTCCTTCTTTTGTCACTTGTTCAGAATCTGTTTGCTGCTAACGTCGCTCGGCACTCTGTCCTTATTTCAGTGTTCTCAGATTACATAGTTTATCATTATGAGCCATCCTATTGAGCGTATGTAATGAGTTTTTGTTAAACTATTTCCTTCGTGTTCTTGAAAATGTTGCAGCAAAACTTATACGCTTGTCACATTAGGCTGATTTACAACCCCTGCCACATTGGCGCCTTCTCTCAAAACGATATGCCTTTATTACAAAAGAATCTCAAACGGCCCTCGTTACTGATAAGATTCTGCCATCTATCAAGCAGGTCCATGATTCCATCTCCATGGAACGACTCCAGCTTTGCCTAGAAATATTGCTCCAGTGCGGTTTTGATGTAGCTTGGTCCTTGAAACTTGTTTCTGGTCAGGTGGTCTCTCAAAGACCGAAGCAGATGGTGGTATGGAGAATGATGGAGCAATATCTGATGAATACGAAGGATGGAGATCACTGCCCAACCACTCTCCTTTAGAAAATTACGAACACGTTTGCTGACATGGGGTCGTGCGTTTTCGCGTTGGAAGAAAGCTTAGTGGTTCCGATAAGGATCCGCATACGTTTCCCTTTTTATTTTCTCAATTTGCGCGACATATATATTGGCAATTACTGTAGCCCATCTTCTGGCAGCTCCCAGTGATCTACGCCGAGGAGACTGCACCGTTTGTTTAGCTGAACCTACCTTGCATGACTGTCCACCTTCGGCTGAACTGGCGCTACAAAACTGCGAGGTATTCAGTACCAGTAGCATCTAGCAGTACAACGTAAGACCCATTATTTATTATCTGAAACCAAGTGACTGGCCACGCGAACGTGCAACGCTTCGTCAAAAGTTCTGTGGCGCAGCCGACCCGCGACTCTCGGTTGTCGGGATGAATTCTGTGGCATATAACGACTCATCGTACTGACTCAAAAAGCATTCTGCAATTGCCGCCCTCCCGTCGCTTGGGAGCAGGATACGGATGCTGCTGGCTGAAGATTTGTTTGCATGCTGCCCTTGTTTGCTTCGTTTACTAGACTCTCCGAATCCTCGCCAGATAGCTGTCCGGACCACTCCTTTCCCTCCGCATCAAAGTTCTCCGATATGAATCTGAAGAACCACCGCTTCACTGTACGCAAACGAAGGACATTCTCGACGTATATCTTTGCTTATTCCTACGAGCTTCTGTTGCTCCGACGCATGCGTTTAGCCACAAGAGAATATTGTGCTTAAATGAGTGTGGGGAATTTTGGAGTTCTCGCTGAATGTTCCAAAATGTAATAAGAGATCTATATCTGCAGAAGCGTTTGGGTACAGCCATTGTACCTGGAAAATCTTTCAACATGTTCATCTCCGTATGCATTGTATGGTCATAAGAACCGAGTGATGATATAATAGGCCAATCTACATAACGAGCGAATCCTGTATATGCACATGCAGCAAACATCTAATGTGGCAGAATTCAACCTAAATTTTGGTGCTTTCGTTGATGTTTTCCTGTTTATTGATCACATCGTATCAGGTTCCCAGCTGTTTTACTTCTTCAAAAACAATAGTGTTCGGGGTTCACTGCATGCGTCCTCCCTCTCCCCCCCCCC
>JAARMF010000476.1:0-10124 GCA_022844705.1 Toxascaris leonina | reverse complement strand
GGGGGGGCGTAATGTGTAAAAGAAACTGCCGCAATACAAAAAAAAACCTCATGCAAGTCGGCGACTAGGGAAAGCTAGAGCTAACCTATATTGGCACTGTGAATGATGTAGTGTACTAATCATAAGAGGGTCTAAAGAAAGTTCACACTTGGGTAATTCATCATAAGAATGGTATTACTTTCACAAGAAGACATTTTGAGGTGTGCGAAGCGATCTTTGCAGGTTGATCAAAGTGGACGAATGATGGGAGAACATGTGTTCAACTACAGGCCACAGATATGGTAAATTGGACTTTAATTGAAGAAGAACTAGCAAAAGCCATCATTTTTTTTTCGAGATCGCAATCACAGCATCGGTGCTTGACCGCATAATCTTCGGTGGAACTACCACCTGCAGGAATCGCAAGAACATGGTAACACTCTGCGACATGGGAATTCTAGGGTGAAACACGTGAAAAGTCGAAATAATTCACAAGCTTAGATCGTTTTTGAACCTCAAATTTCGAGCTTCTGTGGCTCGGCGTTCCGCATACCATCTAAAAAGAAAGCTCGATCTGTCTTTTTTCGCATGCTAAAGAACTGTGGCTCTTCTGGGAAAAAGATTTCGCTCGTTTGACAAGTTCTTCAAATAAAGAGGATAATGTTGCATGAGATCTCCATTGAAAGAATGGCATACTTATAGGACTTTGCAGTAGCTGGTGATCATAGTGAAGATCACCACAACCGAACGTGCATAAATCCCTTGCGATAACGTTAATTGGTCCTTTTTACTGCTTCAGAAGTGCAATTCATAAATTAAACCGAGCCAAATGTAAATCACAGATAAGGCCATCTGCGCTTCAGTTGTCTTTAACAAATTTGTAGGGAGCGAAATTGTAGGAACAGGAGTTGCGAGAATGTAAATATAAATTTTTTTTGCGATGACTCTCGTTTCTTTAGCGGAAAATTACAAAGGTTGTGTTAGTGATTTCAGCAGCTCCATTCAACCTCCTATAACGTTCATGCAAAATACTCACCCTTAAAAAGTATTGTACCCATCTGATTTAATTTCAGAGGGAATCTAGTGACACCGCTGCACGATTCACTTGGTTGTGATCTTGAGAAATGCAGAAGCGAACGAAGTATTCGCAGTACCACCCACTGTTTCCGGTCATCTTATCCACTCCGTTTTTGTCACAAATACTGAGATTTGCAGTCACACTTTCTTTGAAAGGTTTTGACGGATGTGAAGAGAAGCATGGCTATGGCATTCAAAGTGCGCAAGGATGAATGCTGGAAATTAATGAGTAATTCTTGCGATGGGCGACAGTATTCAATAGCCGGAGTAATGGACATGTCGTCTGAATAGAATGTTAAATGCGCACTATCCATCAGGTGGCATCTGACTTCATCACTTTCATCTGTCGGAAGAATGCAGCATGAAACTATTAGCAATTTGCTGTATTGGAAATTGCCACAAATTAGACAAAAGAACTACTTAGAAGAATGAGAAAAATGCGCATGTTAAGTAGCCATTTGCTGGAATTCATTTAGACCGTTGAAGGCGTCGTTTGACGCCCACCTAATTCCACTTGGCTGTTGCGGCAACCCAATCCATATTAACCGATTCCAGAAAGGAATCATTCTATCATTGAACGAGAACATATGCGACGTCAAGTTCAGCAGGCCACATTTGGTAATTCGATTTTTCTGTGAATAGTTGAGCAGCCAGATGTCCTGTATTTATGCCGGAGACTTGCTGGTGTAGCAATGGACTAACACATGACGCTATAACATATATGGATACGTATACCCTTCCTGATGCCAATGCCTGTGTACTTCACAGTTTTTGAAATGTGTCTCTTTTGTGCTCATATATGGGAGTTTTGAATTGAGATGGCAAATATCTATGCCAGTATTTCAGTTCATCATGTGAATGTGCAACTTTGGAGTCATGTGTTCCATCATATCTGTTGTTGCACGCATTTTATTCTTTGTGTTTTCCTCTGAACTCCTCCTGTTTATTCTTTTATGCTTCACTTCCAACACATCGCTATTTAACGATTCACTTTTGATTTGGTCATGGATTTCCATTTATAGAACGAATTCCATTTATAGAACCACCCTGAAGTTGACATAAAATCAAGTGCATTAAGCAATTATATAGATATGCAATGTGAACCCTCTATGTAGATTCATTCTGTGGCTGTGAATGTGACAGATGAGGGGACTGCAATGCAGTGGTCGCCACTACTTGCTTTCACTAAGATTGTTCATATTCTCCATTACAGCCTTTAATGTAGTCACCCGATCGTTCGACTACATTCTTCAGCTGAAACAAGGGTTGACTGCGGTTATTATTTTCTCGAGGAAATTTTTCATCGGATTAACGATTATAGGGCGCTGCACAGCAATGTTTCAATCGTTTGACAGACTGAAATGTGGTTTTTTGATGCAAACAGAATGTCATGGAATTACTGCTGCTATTTATACTTTCGAGGGTGATGCCTGTACAAACATTACTACCACCTCTGTATCGAGAATAGCGTTCTCAGGCTCGTCAACATTAGTTCAAACATTTTGTGCAAGATACTGATCCCTATTACCACTTGATTCAAATTTCTCAAGGGAAATCTACGTGCTGACAGCCAAATCCAGCACTTCAAAGCTACTTTGCATGCAATGCTGCAAACAACATGCTGTGCACGTCCACAAAGGAGACTAAACGATGTGCACTGAATGCTTGAGTTCACTCATTGAAACCTCAAAAAGTTTGGTGAAAGGTTTGATGAAATGCAATGCCGCTGTGTTCGGGTATTGAAGAAAAATTCAGCATCACATAGCTAACATCTCGTTTCTGACAAATATTCTGCACTTCTCTACTGAGCGCATCGTATTTCTCCTCCCAGTCAGTGATCTCATTTTGCAGCAACCTTTCCCTGCTCAACGCCTCTTCTAATTTCTTCTCCAGGAGAGCAATTTTGTTGCGGTGATCATCCTCGGCCGCATGGAGTGCTTCCGTTTCTTGACTCAACTCCACGACGTAATTCTGAAATATATGAAATGAAGAGTTAAGCTGAGCTCCTTATTGGTTTCATATTCACGAAGCTTCTCCTGTACTGCATCAAAAGAACGAAATCTATTTGAGAATTTACATTTAACAAAATAGTTAGGCCATCATNATGAAGAGTTAAGCTGAGCTCCTTATTGGTTTCATATTCACGAAGCTTCTCCTGTACTGCATCAAAAGAACGAAATCTATTTGAGAATTTACATTTAACAAAATAGTTAGGCCATCATTCAGGCAAATTGAAACCATCAAGAGGTGATGATTATTAAAGGATATGAAAAAGGCTAAAGGTTTTTCAAAGGAGTGCTGCTCACTCGATCATTTTCAAATCTTTCAACATCGATTTTATGCTTGTCGACCAGCTCTCTGACACGAACCTCGGTCATCACGGTTCTTTCGTATACGTCACTCTCTGGGAAGAATCTGATAGCTTTTCGCGGTTTCGGTGAACGTGAACGGTAATTATTTTTCACTTCCTTTCAACGAGGAAACAGGTCGATAAGCCACGCGCTGAATACGAACAAGCATAGAACTTAGCCCGCATGATTCAATCTGCCCGTTGCTCGGAGATCCCATGGCATTTGATAAATAAATATATTTCTTCCAACCAGCAAGCTCACTAATTCTAGGCAAGGCTTCATTTGCTTACACTTTATTGCAAATAATTCACTGAGTAAAAACGCTGAATTTCAGCCAAATTGCTAATACACACTCATCTATCACGTATTCCTTTCATACCGTTTCTTTGTTACCGCGAAACAGCTGCCGAAGCTCGAAAATGTTTCTGTCAGCGTGGACCAATATGTGAGATTGGTTTCGTTTCGATGTACACCAAATTCTGCTTCCTGCCGTTGAATGTCTCTTTGATCGCTGGTATTCCGGCCCTTTGAACCTCTTCCTCCACCTTAATATTCATGCTCAATACTAGCAGTGCTTTACCACTTTAAGACTCCAAGTCAAAGAGTGAATTAATGAGACGTATAACCAATATAAAACTGCCTTCTGAAGAGGATGTCTCTTTGCAAGAACTCGTGTTTTCGTAACTACAATTCTTATATTTACCGCTGATTGGAATTCAAGATTTGCGTCCCATGCACTTCACGAATCCTACAGCGCATCCTGAAAGGATTGAAAACGGCATTATTAATGCTATCTCGAAGGACTTATGCGCATTCGGATATAGTTGAAAGCGAGCTGTACACGGATCACTAAGACAAGCACACTTGAGGCGGAAATCCACGGTATAAAGAGAACAATGGCGAGCGCTCGTAAATAAGTGTCATACAAAGCGTTCCAAATCCCATCTAATGTTGTTGCATAGCCTGAAAACCTTATTCATTGCTATTTATGCCCTTGTGCAGCACAGAGGAGATTCAGACGCCACAGGCAGACTCGATCACGTTGTTGACATGCGGAATTATGCGATAACGTCTTAGTCACATCGATATGTTCTTTCACCAATGCATGGAGAGGGATTTATATGTTTCGTTATTTCGCCAGTATGAGGAAAGTGCGACTATCAACGTACAAACAACTCATTTAGTACCACTGAAAACGCTCACCACCTCCTGGGCTGACGGACTTATGATAATCAATTTTTTAGAACCCTGGATGACCGATATGGGGACAGCGCATTCTGCTTATCATTGACTTGTGATACCATTCTAGCGAAGTGTTGTACTATCGGTACTGTACTTATACTGATACCCGATATAATGCATCATCGCACGAAATTTAAATTCGCAAGAGTAGCATAAGCACAGCGCAGCCTCGCTCTTAAAGGGCGGTAGAAGTACAGAATTGTACCACTATTTTGGAAAGGCCTACAATTACATTATACAATCGTCTCCTTGTACTTGTGGTACATAGAATGCACTTCGTCCGACAAGAAGAGTAAAAGTATTAGTGCGCTTTTGCAGTGTAAACTTTAAGCATACGGTCCCGAAGAGATGGCAGCGTTCCGTGAAGATGACAAACTGTTCTTTTGAAAAATTTTCTATCGTTGATGTTCAACGAAGCCAATCAAAGTGAGTGACTGTTGAGTAACTAACTGTCTTACATTTCAGGCCTCTGTTTCATTTTGCTCAGATTGTATTGAAAGAGACAGTTCTCTTTCTCGCCTTCTAAATTTTGATGACTTATTCATTTATGGAGGGTTTATGAGGAATTATTTTAGACTTCATCCTTTTTTATGCGAACTTCTTGGTGGCACCATCTAAGGGAGCCATTTAGAAAATCATTTCTCTTGCAACTGAATGTATATGAAGAACAACGAAGGAATATGCGGCAAGTGGAATTTATTTCTAATCTTTATTTCTTGAGCGTATTCTTTCCTTCTCAACATTGCACTGCCCCTGAGATCACGGTTTTCAGAAATTACTGAGGTATTGTGAAGAGTGGTCAGCTCAAACTGTTGGGCAGTCGTGGAGTGGGTCATATGAAGAAGTCCAGGATAGGGCAGAAATAACCGTCGCATAAACGTTCTCCAAAAGTACATAATACGTCCCTAAGCACGTTCTTCAGTGAGGATTTTCGCGAGTACTCAGCTGTATCCTGAGTTCGCGAGTAGTCCTTTTGCTCTTTTCGGAAGGCAAAATTGGAAGGACCACTGGGAGATTCGAACCGCCACTCTCTTTTGGATCGACCATTGTAACGAATTAAGAAGATTGTGGCAGACATGAAAGCTTCGATTCGACCGTCCGTCGCTTTTGACGTCGGGAGCGGAAAGTATATCAACTATTCACTTATTCCTGTAACGTTGTTTTTTCTGGCCCTTCTGCCTCCATTCTAATTTCCTGTTCTGTTATGCATTCCTCAACTATTGTAGTTCGTGTCAGCACGATCCATTGCGGTTAAACTGACGTCAGAGTTTCAGCTGTATCTGATTGCGACCATTGACATATTATTGCTTCCTACATGCACTTTCTTCGGGTTCGGAGATCCATCCGTTTCCAGTTGCAAGTCGTCTTCATGTATAAATGAGTGGTAGATGTCGATTTGATCAGAAGATGTTGCAGAAGCTTTTCGGGACTCCGAGGGGCTCTGAATGAGCATAAACAATCTACCGTAACGCCTCATCCCATCGACAATTGCATCCATCTCGTTTTTTATGAAGAAAATACTGATTTTATTCTGGATCTTGTTTCGGTTATTTCTTAAATCTGTTCAGTCAGTGATCGCACTGTTCTGAAGGCCTCTGTTAGTTCTACTCAGTAATACTGCGACTTTTCCTTTCCTTTTCTTTTATGTCAAGAAAAAGCTAACATCCAAAGAGTTGAATATTGGTATCATTCTACTGGAGAGAAAATATCTGGTATAGTGTTGTACTGAATCCGCAACTGCAGATACGTTTTATGTACAGTACAGTAAGTGTTTAAAAAGTGGTAGAAGCACAGTGTCATAGTATAAGTATTATACCAATGTTGCTCAACCTCATATCCAGCACTCATGGACGTAAACACGCGTGAAGCAAGATCTGAGCGGACACAGCAATTATTTTCTCACAGGCGACGTTTAGGGAATGTGCGCAAAATAGTTCCAAGCTTGTATCTGTTGCCACGGTGAGGAATCAAATTTCACTCACTTCTCGATGTGGCCAGCTGAAATTGTGTACCATGGAACTTAAGAAAATATGGAGGAGAATGAAATCCATGCGTGAATAATACCTACCCTTGATCGTCAAGGATTTACCAACATTTTTTTCTTCTCCCCGCGCTCGGCAGGATGTAATTCTTAGCTCAATCCAGCTGAGTCCAGTCCTTAAAAAGCATATTTTCAATCGGAAAGGACACATCATCGCTTTTCAAGAGCTGACTCGTGGCGAAGGAATCACAAAAAGCTCTTTCTGTATCATCACTGCACTGGCGGTAGTGCGCACGCCGATGAGGGCTAACAGCTCATCGCTCCAGTCGTTTGTCGGTTTTTATTGTGCTTTCTCTATAGCTGTCGAGTGCGGTGTTTCAGCATGGGTATTCATTGCTGTCAATGATGATGTTTGGCGAGGCTCGTATTGAAATCTATTGCATGTTGGGACAAACTGTCTTATTTCATGGTCAGCTCACATACTTCATCATCGCTGATAATATCAGTGACACTTCACGATCAGAGAAATTACAATTGATATAGAAGCTAGATCCAACGAAAATTTCCAACGAAACTTAGATCCAACGAAAATAATAAAGCCCAAACCTAACCTGAACCAGAGCTTCTCACATCTTCCATTAATTCTGCCATATTTGCTAAAAACAGCTCTCACCAGCTCTCTGTATTCCATGAAATTATGCTCCAGCTCGCCACTATTCTTCTACAGGAAATAAAGTGTCATTTCGCAAAACTTTCGTTCTGACACTGCATTGAGCGAACCCAAGATAATACTTCCTGAAATCTGGACATCAACTCTCTTCAGTCATCTCCTATCAGAAATCGATCTTGGTTTTCTCTCATATCTTCTTTTCCATCGGGTATGATTTTCTCTTCAAGACGTGTCCAGCTCCCCGCGATCTTTGGTCCGCTTTTGCAGTGAAGTACCCCTTTCCCCTGCACGCATTTCTCTCTACAACAAAACATACACAGATTTGCGACTGCACACTGCGCAATCGCTGCGAAGATCCGAGATCGGACAATGCCTTGGCCATAACGATGTATGTTGAAGGCCAGCGTATTGGAAGAAATGTTTCTCTTCAAGCACTTCGGTTATATTGGCGTTTTATTTCATACACGACTGATAAATTCTTTCCAACAGCATTTTATGCAAGTCAAAGCCTGCGTTAAAAAATAAGATATTTCGACGGTAATGAAAACATTGAAGGCAATATGACATCAGAAACTTGTAGATGCCGCGTTCATGAATATGCTGACCAAGGTTATGCTCACACAGACTTTGGCCGCATGGCGTGTTGGCAGCTGCATCCAGTGCATCTCTACATTCTTCATAATATGCACGCAGGAGCAGTATAATCACATCAATATTTGTTGAACAGTGCCAAAACAAAACGACATCAACGTTCACCACAAGACGAGTGACTGTACGTGGAATGAATGGCGGCAAAAGAAATACGCATCTCTTTGGAAAAAAGCAATGCAATCAACAAGTGAAACTGAAGAAACAGTGAAAAAAACTGTTAAAGTGAGGTAGCAAAACGCTCATTTCTAAAGAGTAAGCGCTTCGATTAGGCTTCAGTGATATGAAATCTTCTGAATTGCTCAGAGCCATAGCACTTCAGCTCATTCCAACAAAGATTACTTTCGGAAAGAGCAAGTTTGCAAAAATAGCAGAGGACGAACTTCCACACTACTGACAACTTGATTTTTCAGCTCAAAAGGGCGCTAGTCTTTCTTCTACCCCGCAGGTGCGCTAATGTTAAATGCATGTTTTTGCTTTTCTTTCTTCGATAGAGAAAAACAAAGTCCCGGGAATTGAGAAATGTTCGGTTGTTTCGGTAAGTCCGAACCAGAAACAGGTTAAGCCTCCTTCCGAAGAGCAAATTTTTCTTCTCACATTATACATAAAGCGATCAATCAGAACTTCAGCACAGGGAGTTTTCAGAAACTCAGAGTAACGCTCGTACTTCGAATGTTTGCCGTTGCTGTCACTGCTCGGTGAACTCGTCGGTAGCTGCCTTTAAAACGATTGATGAGTCGCTTACGAAACGGTCGTATAAACCAGAGTAAGAGAAGCGGATGAATACATGGCTGCCAGTTCACTGCAGCAAATGTCAGCGTAGCATATCTGCCAATTCGTACATTGCCGAAGAAAGCTGCTAAGAAAGCGACACATGGTGTGAAGTCGAATATAATTGGCAGTATTGCCTGAGAAATTAGAAAGGTCAAATCCGGTGATGCACTTACTGATAGGAAAGTCGAAGAATCTACTGCTGCCGCGCAACAGGCTCCTCAAGATCGCTTGCAAAATATCGAAAATCGAAAACAGCATTGAAAAATGTTTGGGAGGAATAAAAATGTTTGGATGAAGTTATTTCGTTTTTAAACACTTCGTTAAATGATTGTGATTGGTGTTCGAGTGGAATATAGATTCCTTTATTGTCAGCGATTAGATTACTTCTGCGCACAAGCTGAAGCACTTGCTCTGATTAGTTGACAGTTGGCGAATGTCGTCGGTAATTATCATTACCTGTATGACCATCACAGCTGTCAGTTGTTTTTGTAGAAGCTTTGCCTGCCTTGAGATTGCATTATTCGCTAGCCACTTCAATAAACTGCAGCTCGTGTAGCCAATAATAACGTAGTTTAGGCAGAAGCAAGTACTGAATAAAATGCAGCTTGCAACAAGCTTCCAGTATGACTGAAAGAGCTCTGGATANGCTTGCAACAAGCTTCCAGTACGACTGAAACAGCTCTGGATCTTGAAGAAGCTAAGGGAGTATGTGAGGTAACTGGCCGTGAGGAGAACAACGCTAGTTCCGAAATGCTGCACAGAAAATGATGGGTCGTAAAATCCCACGAACACCTACAAAGGTGTCAGAGTTTCTCCTGTTCGCTCGTTTTATCTCTACTTCTTGGCAGTCACTCATGTCATTTATCTCCGTCCGGAGCAAATTTTTTAACTTTTCCTCATGCTTGCACTCAGAGTACGAAAGCAATTATCAACCCATAAACTGCATATAGATCATTTCAATCATGTTAGATGACTCAAAATCACTTCAAATTTCGGAATATCAGGGACAAAAAAGTTTATCGTTATGTTTAAAAGTGCGTTCTCTCTTGTTACTTGATCAGCTGCAGCATAAGATAGATCTGCAAATTATGGTACCAATAGATAAGACGCCCATCGTTCTTAATATATCTCTGCAGAAAATTGTTTGTGATTTGGAGCATACCTTGAGATCTAAAGTGATCTTGATGACATCATGCTCGAATGGGAGTCCAAAACTGATTTCCGATCTCTTTAAGTTAACCGAAGTTAAAAATATTGCATCCTGAAGCGCAGCCAACAATACAATCACCGCACCTATGACTGCAAAATAACTCTTCGCGAAGTAAGTAAGCAGCCGTTGCTTCCTGGAAAGATACCTCTTATTCCCAATCATTTCAGCACATATTCTAATCTATGGTTTCGT
>JAARMF010000475.1:49479-86753 GCA_022844705.1 Toxascaris leonina | reverse complement strand
TGTGTATATACGAATAGGGATGTGATATAGAAGAGTGGTTGAAGCAGTAAAATTTATGTCCATATGGCGGATGAAAGGGCCTTGCTCAGAATGGTGTACTGTCGTCGGAAATTTGATTTTAAATTCAGGCCTGGCAGGAATAGATTGGCTTACTGGATGTAAGAGTGAAGCAGCACGCCAATACGAGAACACTTTGGCAGCATTAAGACTCCTTGACGAAACGAATGAAAAACTTGGCTTGACTGAGAAGCGTGGTGCTTTCAGGTTATTTTTAGCCGATTTTTGTCTTTGACTAAACATGCTTTCTGATATATGTTGTTAGCAGTCGGTATGAGCAGCACTACCGCAGTGCCGATATTTCTGATCGAGGTGCTGCAACATGAGTAAAATATTCCTCTCTTCGTGGCATGAATTTATTTCAGAAGTTTTCTTTATTTGAGCAAATTGAACTCATACTCGATGTGTTGATTCTGATATCGATTCTGTTTAGCGAAAGTGGAATAGAGTTCTGTTTAGATGAGTGAAATATGTTTTATTTTAGGAGGTTAAGATCGGATAAGTTACAAGTGGCGCACGCGATGAATTCGATTATCGATCTTATTAAAGAGGGTGGCGAAATCGGAGGCATTGGTTTGGAGGCCGCCCATTCGAAAGTAATTATTTCGTTATGAATTGGAAGTCGATATCTGTCGAGAATTTGGGTACTTTCATAAGACTGAATCAGCTTTCACCTTTGCTTGCGGCGGTTGTTGTTATAAACAAGGGAAGAAAAGGATCGTAAGGCTGCCTGGATAACGCATATGATCATAACACTGAAGGTTCGGTGTTTTTCTAGCTATGTTCCCGAATGCTGTGATGCAGGCATCGAAAGGTGGTAGTTCGTTTCTTAACTCTCCTTCGCTGTTTGTGCTTCTTTCTATTGTTCTCTCTTTCACAAAAAAATGACTATTTCCACGCACTGATTGGAATTGCAGTTCAAGTTTGTTGTGGCTGAAGGCAATCAATAACTGAGTGGATTTGCAGCTGAAAGAAGCGGAAGAAGGTTATACGGAACAAGCGATTGGCAGTGTGCATTCAGCTCATGATGCCATCTGTGGAATCAAGTCACAGTATGGTGAAGCCAAGACATATGTATGTTTTGCATCTCTTACTTCCTGAAAGTTTCTATGCGCTGTTGCTGTGATACTTATGTTTTCGTATCGTGGAAAGAGTGGTTCAGCTAACGAAAGAAAAGACTGGAACCCTATCGCCACTCCTGCGAGCACTATTCGTGAGGGAAGGGAGGGAGGCGAGGAGACGGAGGGAAACGCAGGGGAGTGCTTCATGTTTGACAGCGTTCTAACTGTGAAAATAAGGACCTATAAAAGAAGAATATGTTTAAGAAGGGTATAGCTTTAAGCATTGGAACATCTTTGGTCGGGCGGGATGAGTGATGTGCCAAAAATATCGGCTCAGAACTTCACCACCGCTTCTGCGCACACAGCTTTGTGGTTACTTGATGTCATTGTTGTCCATCGAGCGGGATGGTTACGTTGGATGAAAGAAGGATTGGGTGTGCCTCATTACTTATGCTTAGATCTTGATGAGTATTAAGTTGCAGCTTGTAGGTACAAATGGCGCGAATCTCCCTATCCCTTTAACTGTGGAAAGGCGGGCAGGGTTTATCCATGTATGTGCAGGAACATGGGACGCCCTGTTTCAGATGGACAGTGCAATAGGCTGGGTGAGCGAAACGATGGCTGCGGCCGAACGTGCCTCTTTGCGGCACGTGTTCGTTGATGCGATACGTAGTGTCCTCGATAACAACAGTCGTACTGATTTTCCGTATGCCTTTTCCGATATCTATAAATCTTTTTTATCTGAGACAGTTGTAGGAACCTTATTTCTGTGAGGCACCAAACAAGTGGCTCTACTTCCGATGAAACATGAGGGAAAGGAGCTCTGTGATAATGCACTACTGCTGTGATGTGCTAATAATGCATTATCGAGGTTGAGCTTTATGATGTTAAAAATCCTTCGTTATCATTGAGGGCGTCGCATGTGCACAGGCCTGGTCACCCTCTCTTCTGCCTCTCTTGATTGTGGACGAATGCCAGTTTTGCTTTTCGCTTATTGAACTAAGCTAATGTCCCGCCTTGCTGGGATGAGAAGAGATGAGTTGACGTTACAGATTCTTTCGTTTGAATTATTCTCACAAGGGAAAAGGTTTTACTATAGTGTAAAATGTTGTTAATAGAGCGGCGATGTTCTATGAGTTTNTGCCAGTTTTGCTTTTCGCTTATTGAACTAAGCTAATGTCCCGCCTTGCTGGGATGAGAAGAGATGAGTTGACGTTACAGATTCTTTCGTTTGAATTATTCTCACAAGGGAAAAGGTTTTACTATAGTGTAAAATGTTGTTAATAGAGCGGCGATGTTCTATGAGTTTTTATTTATTTGCATCCCTTGAAAGAAAAGTGCAGTGATTTATGATTCAATCTCTTATGAATTAATTTCTCTGCATTTATTCAGTCATTATTCATAATCGCTATTGTTCGCTATGTAAAATTTGTTAAAAGCTAACTGTTTATTGCATATTTGAAACTGAGTATATGACACTTTCGAGATGAAGTATAGCATCGTTTAGAGAATAGCTTAGTGATTGCTTAGCGGTCCGACCACACATTATGCCCTGAGATGATTTTAATTTCTAGCGTACATAGTGCACTTGCTGCGAGTCTGATTTGTGTGCAACGATGGGATGAGATGATCGCTTGTGTCAGAAAAACAGTCGAACTTATGGATCAACTTGTGGACATCGGAATATTGAATTCGCCTTCCGAGGGTCTCGAAGCGATTATTGCTTGCCATTATAAATCGGTGGAAACGCCTAGGAGGAAGTATATGTTATCTTTATTTTCGATTGGATCGGAAAGCGCATTTTAACAGGATGCGTAACCCATTCGTTCGTTTCTACGCCTCCCCTTCTGTGTCCCTTCCTCATCCCCTTGTTCACGACAATTTGGCAATTTTTCGATCAAATGTGCAAATTGATTTTTTATTCTTCACTGACTGTTGCGGTGCTAATGGGAGGTTGACACAGTTGATGCTCATACAAAATTAGGAATTGTGAGCAGTGGGTATGGGATAACGCATATTTGTAGAAGGTCTGTCACTCATGCGTTAGGTTATGATTGAGAAAATTCATGCTAGCATTCAGATTTGGTTCAGTTTAGAAACCGACTGTGATACTGAAGAAGTAATTTTTGACAAGAAACTCGGAAAACAAAATCGTTTGATGCACAGATGAGATTTTTGAGCGTATCACGAACGTATCGCATCTAAAGACTGCATGTGGTGGCCTGCAGATTATAGTGTAAAGGTGGCTTTAACATTAGAGATAAGCAGTTAATTGAAGGCCAAACGTAGTAAGGTTTGAAGCTGCTCGTTGAGTTTCTGATTTCATAATCAATAGCCATCATATTCTGCGATGCGTCTGACAATATGCGTTTTCAGCTGTGATCTGTGTTCGTTCAACAAACAGCTTAATTCGTTCGAATCGTTGATGTTTGTTGGCGCTCCGCCGAAAAGGTCGTTATTTATTTATTTGCCCAATTAATAGCAGCGGTGAATGGCATGTTCCATCTTAGTCATTGGTAGACGTTGTTTAATTGTAAATGGCAAGCCTACCAATTGGAGTGGAAATCAAATCTCATCGGTAAATTTGTAACATTTTATTTCAGGTTTTAGGATAATGTGGACGTCGAAAGCGAGAAGCTTATAGGATTTTATCTTCCCAAAAAGATGGATGAGAGAGGGGGTGTCGGCCTCTTTGTGAGAGTGTGGTCACTAAATTTACAACAGAATTTTGATACTATAATTGTTTTCTTATTTTCAGGCTATTCGATGATGTGAACGCAATATTTTTATTTGTTTCGCTATGCTGAAATAACGCTGTGTCTTACCGGACCATCGAAGTTTCTTTTGTTTCAGGAAATACTTTGACGGTGAAGAAGAAACTGTAGAAGGTACTGCCGGAGCCAAAAAGGCTTCGAGTTTGGAGATCGTTTTGCACGCGATACGTTCCGTGATGCTGCGCAACAGTGGGCATTTCCACAAGAGACTGTTAGATGCAGCCAAAGAGACCGAATCCCTTATTGACCTCTTCAAGACCATCCTTCAGAAGGGCAAAGATCTCTACGGTGCGTATGAAGATGTCGCAGCAAGGACGTAGGTTTCATCAATTGATTCTTTGTTTGTTATGTTGCATGTCTGAAATTGGTTGGAGTGGTGCTGTAAATAGGGATATTTTCAAATTGTAAGCCAGGGCTTATTGTACTAGAATCCCTGGTGAATCTCCCCTCCCCTCGAAGTTGAGAGGAGTTAGCCACAGTTATTGCAATTTTTAGGGAGCGAGCCGGGCGATAAACAAGCACTCGAGAAAGCGGGAAATGTCAAGAATTTTGAAAAGACGTGCGAAGACACAACATCTTTGTTGTCTTTGCCTTCTGAGTTAATCTAATGGCTTGCTGAAGCAATTCGTTTAGAGACCGTTGAGGTAAGACAACTATAGCGATTTCACTCCCCAAATTTCAAATTTGCTGTGTAAAAAACGATCTTCGGCAACTTCTCAACTAATGGGTTCTGAATTTCAAACGAAGAGAAGCAAGCTACAAGTTGAATTTTCCCTAGAAATAGCAGTGGATACGCTCATGTGTGATCAAAATGGTCGCATCCTGAGGACAAAACACAATGCACGCAGAATCGCGTCGGAGACTTGCGGGAATAAGTTTGGTGGCTTCTAAAAACTTGGGGGAGGGGGGGGGGGACACCTTTAAACTATTCAAAACCCATTTATGTGTTCGTCAGTTCTTTTACCCTCCCCCTCTTGCCACTCCCTCTTCTATTCTTTCTATTTTATTCCTTTAAGTGGTGTTGAATAATTTGGGCAATGACTATCTCAAGTAAATGACTACTGTATCCATTCCCTGAGCTTTTTAGAAATTGCTTTCACTGAACGCTTGCTGATTTTTTGCACATTACGAACAAATTCTCATCTTTATGTTTTTTTTTCTGTCAATTGGTATAGTCAAGCTCATTTTGACATTGTTTTTAACGCTTCTGCATGACAAGTGTGCAGTGTATGGCAAAGTCCAAAATCGGAAAGCTGGATGCAGTGCAAATCCACAGTGGTGTGCTTCATGATGGTCTACTACGGTGTAGATGCTTCATTGCTTTATCCCCTCTCCACTGCTTTATTCTTTTAGCATTCCAGCAGTTAGCTTATTGTGTCTCGATGTGGAACATCCACGTTATATTTGCGCTGATTAATTTGGAGGCTGGCTATCCGTCGTGAGTGAAAGCGCACAGCATCAGATCTCCACCGGAGTGGAAAAGAGCTTTTTGAGAGGTAGAGGTAATATGATCTTTGCTCTCCAACCTCCCCACTTCCCCTTTTTGTGATATTTCACGCATAAGAAAGCATCGGTTTTTTAATCGAACGCGCCTGTTGTTTTATTTCAGGGATGAGTTGCGTCAATGCAAAATGCGATTGGAATACGCATCCGAAGAAACCATCGAGCAGTATGGTGGTATGAGTAATCTTCCACACAATTACATCATCAGAGGTAGCGAAGAGGGAACGGTCGGTCATTCCAAGTTGTCGTTTATAGGAATATCATTCAGAAATAGCTAGAGTAGTCGTTTGACTAATACGCTTTCAATATAGGTGCTGTGACCAACTTAGTTCCTAATTGCGGATGCACTGTCATGCCTCAACCATTGCAGACAGCACAGACAATTCGAGGGCATTGAGAAAGGCTTGCCCTTCGGAAGTCCTAGAGCCAGCTTTCGGGACCGCTGAATCGGATTTCGCCTCCAAACGATCCCATTTGTGCACCGTGTTCTTAAGCAAAGATCGACTGGATGATGACGAATTCCCTCCACATTGGGAGCTGATAGAAGAGTGATCGTGGACAGCAGCGCCCCTCTTGGATATTTTCAAAAACCTTTTAAATCCTTAAACCTGTTCTCGAGTTTATATCTCTAGTGGAGCTTTTTTTAGCGTCAAGCGCACTCTGAAGCTGTACGGACGGAACAGTTGGCGCAAACCCGATTGCTGTCGAAACTCCGCTACGTATCAACTCTCCGTCACTCGCAGCGTAGCGATTGTCCGATATGCCTAAACCGAATCGAGGATGCTTGGCTGGTGTTCCCTTGTGCGCACTGTTTGTGCACCGTATGCTTCGGTGCACTTTCCAAATAGTAAGCACCCTTAAATTGTTTTGTAATTGAAATACGCCTGTTGTTGTTTATATGCGGTGGTTTTTACGTCGTTTACTTCCAGCACTGATCTGAGAGAGGTGAGGCTGAGAATGGGGCGGAAAAGTGATGAGGGATTAGGGTTGCGAGCCAAGTAAAGCGAGCCAGCTTGGTGTCAAACTAGGCAGCTAGATTATGGTCATGCTGTTTTAATTTTGCATTTCTTCCGGAAGTAATTTTTTCCTGTCCTGTGCGTCTTTGACTTCGTGCACATTGTTTAACGTTCTTTTTTCGTTGGAGCAGTTGTATATTGTGGAGGATGTACCTGTTTATATATTTTTGCTCGAAACCCCCATATCGATTGCGCTGGAATTTGCTATTGGAACCTTGCTTCATTATAAGTTCCCTTGTTGTTCGCCGCAGTCGGTGCCTGATTGTTCAAGTTTTCATCCTGGCTGCAGCTCAAAGCTGCAAGTATCGTCGTGGATGGAAACTTTTTGCAGAGATTTGCTGCAGTGACGAGCAGTCACATCTTATGAATTCAGCATCACTCCATCCTCACTACTATTCCGTAGCGGTTGATTTTGCCCTGATGATACCGGTGATATTCACAAAGCTGTACTTAAGAAATAGGAAGCAGTACCGTTAATGGAGGATTGCCGAAAATGTCATGGCTTTGTTGAATATAGTGTAACAATTGGAATGGTAAGAGAATTGCTGGTTTGTTCAACGTCGTACCAGAGAATCGTCTATTGATGCATTTTGAAATATTTTGCCAGAAGTGCTGATTTTATTCCTTTTCACATTCATCTAGTTTTGTTTTCCCACTAAGTGAATCTGAAGTTAAGTTGCCGTTTTCGTCTCTGTTGACTGATCTTCATCGCCGCTTCCTTATATGCACTCGTATTTGTTCCTTCATCTTTTACCCCTCATCTCCCCTTCCTTTCCCTTTCTTCATCGCCTTCCTAAAAATTTGTGTTTGTTTAATACGTTCACGTACATATGCATCGGAATTCTGGGAATCGTTTGATGAAATCGTGTCACAAAACTTTGCAACAAAACATTCTGAGCATCCCATGAATTGGCCACTCATATATTCTTGTCACTCACTCACTCATTGAGGCGGGTGGCATCGACGGGAATGGGTCGTAATTCCTGTGACGGATAATTGCTTCGACTATTCGCTGAGGTCTTAAGATCCGTGTGTGTAATTATTTCAGTAACGTTTCGGTGTCGTCGGTCCTGAAATGTCCTGTATGTCGAAGCATGACGACTCGTGGCTCCATCGCTTTCGTGCAAAATCGTGGTCCGTCTAGATCGCTGCACTTCCTTGACTCTCCTTCAGTTACTGTGAAGGGTGATGCATCCGTCAAGGTTTTCCTCTATAGATTTTTTATGTTTGATTATTGTACACTTATTAATGTTTTCTTTTAATCATGAAATGCCGATAAAATCACTTCAATTTGCGGCTAATTTTTTGCAAGGCGGAACACCAACAGAAATTCTCTTGACTAATCTAGGTATATTTTCTAGAGGCAACCCGTTTGACTTGTTGCTTCGGTTTTTTTCTTTGCATTTGCAGATTCCTACTTGCAGAGCGCAGATGGTAACGTTATGTCTGTGCTTAACTATGTGTTAGTTGGATATTTTCAGCTCTAGAACAGTTGAGGCTAAAGTATTTGACAGTGCTGTAGGGTCTGTCCAATATGTAGGTCCCCCACATGTTTTTTTGCTTTGGTCCATCGATTTCAAAGGGAATGATGGGCATTTTAATAAGCCAAAAAACTTGCACACATTGTGCCCTTGCCGAATTTTCCTACTTATTTAGGTTGAAGGAGGGAAGAGGGTTCCGCATGTTTACTATTTCTAGGCGGCTTGCAGAACTTGCCGAACACATGAGTGGATCGCGAAAGCGCATATTGTGCCAGCTGATGAGCATCTTTCGCTACCTATTTTTCCAGTATCTTGTTTCGTTGTGTTTTATTTCTGCTGAATTTTAAAGTGGAAATTCCATACATCATGTGTCCTCGTGTTCATTACAAACAAGATTGCTTTCGGCCAAAGCTACTTTATATATAATGTGCGCTGTAACCCTGACGATGTTGCCAGCAAAAGATGCACCCAGCCTAACGATGTCAGCAACTTTTCGAGGTTGCATTCGGAAATATGCTTATATCCCAACATGTGCAGTTCTTTGTATTGACTTTATGGCAGATTTTTCAACAGTATCGTAAATACCAAAGCGCCTTTTAGCGATTTATTACATAATCTTCTCCCTATTTCTATCTGCCTTTCGGTGTGACGGCAACGATATTGCAGTTAGACGCCGTGATACGTCGTTTGCTATCAATACATGAGCGCGATCCGTGGGCAAAGACGTTAGTTTTCACGTCAATTCCATCGATAATACCCGTCATTTGTGGATTACTCCAAGAGAACAGCATTGCATATCGTAACTATTCGGTTGGCAAACGCCAAGTAACGCTTGCCGAGTTTCGACTTGATCCCAAAATTCAGGTTCGCCCTTCGTATATCCTGTTTTATTGATTTTTCGCACATCACTATAAAAGGATTGTTGGAAGTGATGGTTGAGTTGGAGGTTAAATTTTGAAAGTGTATTTAAGACCGACCGACGAGCTTATTTTTTATTGGGTTGTAGAGTGCGTATGGACAGGCAGATTAAAAATTGAGGGGGAGTGGGAATCGAATGGGAGCGAATAAACGATGATGAATTACCGACCTCAAATGCAGTCTTGCTTATCATCTTAGTGTTGTTTCAGCAGGTCGGTCTTTGACCTTTAATTCATTCACTTCTCATATCAGTCGAGAATTAGGCTTTGGTAAATGTGCATATTTCTAGTATTAAAATCTAGGTATTGGTCATGCCCATCAATCAAGGTGCTCGTGGGCTGAATCTGACGGTGGCGAATAATATCATCTTTGTTGAACCTCAGTTGGATGCATCACAACTGGCTCAGGTACCTTCTTGAACGGTTATTCATACTAAAATTGCAACCGTGGTGAAATCTTTTTGAAAGTGCTTTGAGATGGTTCAACGTTTGATGTTTCAGAAAGGAAGTGAAACTTAATGGAGAGTATTTAATAGTTAGGGCACTGAAGAGTGTTGCACGAACGAAATGAGGAATGCAGTACTACAATGCATGTTTATTTTGTAGTGAGGGGCTCGATTTGCGAAGCAGAATGTGCTCATCGTTGAACACTTTTCACGTGTGCTGTCATCAGTATATTCACGTTCTCAGTTGTCTATTGCAGTTGATCTTTTTTTCCAAAGTCTTTGAAACATTCATCCGTATATTGTGCTAACCTCATCTCAGTCAAACTAAAGGTACTGATGTAATTCTGCGCAATATTTTTGTACAATGCGAAATTTCACTGTGCTTTTTTGGGTTATTACGTTGAAAACGGTACGAAGTTTTGATCTCCGCTTCCATGCCCTTCCCGACTTCCCTTCTTTTGATATCAGTTTTTTTTATTGGAAATAGAAAGGCCCTTGCTTTCTGCCTTGTATGAGGTTTAAGGTCTATTTTTGAAGGCAATTGGGCGTATAGACCGTATCGGACAGACACGGCGGATGATGATACATCACTTTGTTGTTTACGGGTCAATAGAAGAACATATCCATCACAGGATCACTGATCCCCAGAACACGGAATGGACAGTGGGTGATCTCAAAAGACTACTACGTAAGTTTATTTTTTGTTCACGTGTTTTCGTTCATGAGTCCACTTTCTACATACTTGTGTAAATGCTGCGACCATTAAAGAGCTGCCAAGACTTCAATAGCACGGCGCTTTTTCGAGAATATGCATAGCTCATAAATCTCCTGACTCAGGCTGAGATACACCACAACGATCTTGGAGTTGATTATTGACTGACGTTTGAGGGAAGGGAGTGAATGATCCGTTCGAATGCTATGCCCCTTTTCTGTAGATTGCTGACGTCTTTGCCAGGTGTGATCTATGGAGGACCATCGAGGTAGTTGTAAAGTCTTTAGCATTGCTTTGATAGCAGTGAATGCTGTAAAAATATTTCGATTCAGATACTGGTGTTCAGTACTTCGATCAAGCGCTCAATAATGGTTCGTTTTTCGCCGCTTTTATTTATTTTTATCGTCGCATTTCGCAATGCACTTTATAGAGCAAAACACGTTGTATTGAAAAATATTGATATTTTTAATAATATTTCGATGTCTACATCCTTAAAGGAATCGCTGATCAATCACAAAATGGTATTGCGTTCATTTATTGGAAAGCGCTATTCTCTTTGCCTTTTTCCTCGTCTTTTGGGATGGGTGATTGGTTGTAGTCGTAGAAATAAATTGGGCTAGCAGAGTGGATGGGCTCATACAAATGATCGAGGATGCGAGGAAAATGGGTTCTTCTTCAAGAAGCTTGCCTCATAATGCAACAACAGTAGAAAGAATTGTTTTTGACGGTTTTAGCAACGATTTTTAGAGTCAACACAGACACGTGCAAATGGGACATCGACGTCCACTTGAAATCACCGTAAGTTTTCGTTTAATTTGAAACCAATACGCTCGAGTTTGAAAGGGCATTTGTGAGATTTTACTTGGGCTTGACATTCATAAAAGTATATCCCACACATTCTCTTTCAAAATTCACAAAGTTCTGATGTGTTCACATTAAAATGGGAATCAGTCAGAGGAATTCGCCAGATTCAAGCGTTAGTAATAACAGCTGGATGATTAGTATGTCGTTCACTTGTTTATGTCACTGGTAGTTTTCCAAATGAACGTTGCGTTAAATCATTGTAGTGCTTAGAAAAGAGTCATTTGTTTTATGTATATTAAGGAATTGGTCGGAATTGATAGATGGGTGAATAAAGAAGGGTGAATAAATCGTCAATTTTATACGTATACAGAGGAGAAAGAGGAATTCTTCCCCTCAAAAACGCGATGTTTATACGACCATAAGGTGTATTGCTTCTGGTCGCAATGTGGAAGGAATACCAATTTCAGAATTTTTAAGTGACATGATCATTATACAGATAGAGATATCATGCAGCGAGATGCTATAGCAAGTATCTTTGGTGGAGTGGCTCACATCCAGTGGCATTACTCTTACATTGGAAAGTGGATCAATGTTTTCATCAACAATAGAGGGCGCTTCTATACTTGGTGGTGCTTTACGTTATGGCGTTCTAAAAAGGGAAAGAAGAACAAGGGTGGAAAAGAGAAAAGAGGTGAAATTAAAAGTAATTTCTCTGTTATAGCTGGTTGTTCGCTTTTGAGATACTGGCATCACTTCAATGCATATGTACACGATCACACTACTTCGTGGGAATATGGCTGGCGAACATTGGTTTTTTTCTTTGTTGACGCCATCTGTTCAAGAGCTGTTCTTTGTGCCGACAATTTCGAATCGCTTTTTGCTGCGACATAGGTTCGTATTAGCCAAACATGGATCATCCGTAATGCTTCATTATTTAGTTGTTTTTTCCAGAAACACATGTACTACCTCAACAACCACTTCGTCAGATTTGATTTGGCAAGTGAAAGTGTTTATCACACTAAATCGTCGTTCTGCAAACAATGTAGAATCTTGTGTTGGAGTGTGTCGTCGAATGATCGATCCGTATCAGTCGAACATTCCCTCACTTGGTTGGTAATAATTTGGTCCGACCATAGATTGAATTGTTACGAAAAGGGTATAATAAGATGCTGTTTGCGTGATCACTCAGATTGCTTCATTGCTTTTCATCTCCACATTCGTTATGTTTTACAATATGCAGTAATATAACTTATTGTGGTTTTAAATCTCCACTTAACCACAGTTCATTTTATTTTTTCTGTTTCACTGAATCTCCATCCAGGGTTTAAAATGTTTTTTCAGTTAATATGTTTAGGGCCTCTATACAGAAACGACCATCCGAAATCATGTTGTAAGCTGTATTATTCTCTATATAGTTTTTTGCTTTCAGCGTTATTTCCGTTCTTCGCTTCAATGAGGCGAGTTGAATGCAAAGGTGCATTTTGTGCCAGCTGTGACATGTATAACCCTCTTTTGTTGTATGACGAAACGAGTTCAGTGAACTGCATCTTTCATCGCAAAAAGAAAGTTGTGGTGGTGGAGAAAAAATATCGTTTACTTGAATGGAATCCCTGCATTGTGTTGAATTCAGTCGTTCGTTATTCATGAAGGAAGAAATTTTCCCAAGATGTTCTCAGAATCTGTAAAAATGTGCAAGTATCCTCAGGTCGTTGAATACCACGTTACACTTGCTCATTTCTTGGGATATGAGTTCCCCAAATTCGATGGGCGGTAGAGGATCGCGACACAAAGGTGTTTTTTCTATGTTTTATTTTTTAATGTGGATATCTTTAGATCTCCTTTTTCTAATTTACACTGAACTAACTCTGTTTGTTGTGAGCCTCTTGTCAAATTGTAAAGATGATGACAGTGAATTGGAATTGGTGTTGGGGCAGCGGGTTCCAAAAAATCGCAGAGGTGTGGAGCGCGAGGAGGGAAGAGGGAAGCAGAAGTTTTCCTATTTCCCATTAGGTTCTGGCGTGGTCCCCAACTTCACCATCACAACATTATTGTAATTCCGTGAGAAAACAGTTTTATATATTATTTATCAATAAAAAATTTGGAATTATTCCAAATATTGACCTATTTTCTGATTTTAGTTCCTTTTTCTCTCTCCTCACATTCTCTTATCACACAGCGACGCCAGTATTCTGTGAAGTTTTATATGTGAAATAAATGATTTATCGATGCAAAGAGACTATCGCATGAAGCTCACTGTAAAAGTTATTGTGGAGCACTATGAAACCTTCAAAAGAAGTGCGGTGTTCTATAGAAGGCCTTCAAGGGTGGATAAGCATCGTTTCATTAATAAAAGGCTTCGAAAATCGCGAGAAATTGGGATTCAAGATCTTCTAAAGGAAATGGATATGACCCATGTCGGAGCCTGTTTTGAAAGCCTTTGAAGACCCTGTGTCAGAGCCAACAAAAAGATAAGTCATTATCTGGAGGAAATTGCGCTGTGAAATGTCGCACCGTATTCTTTGTGGCGGTAAGCCGCTCGACATATCTACCTCATAATAATATTACCTACAACCCAACGGTATCAAAACACGAGAGGGTCTAGAAAAATCAACCTTTTGCGCCGTTAAAATCCAGTGGAGCGGGTGAAGCGTGACACAACCCGATACTCGTCCATTGCTGGGACCGCACTTTTCCCCGGTCACAACCGAATTTCTGGTCCCTTACCATAGCCGAGCTGCCATCACGTTTTATCCGCTTCCGATTTCCACACAAACGATCGTCAGTGTTGGAAACGCCACAGAATTGAATGTCGTTATCACGTCATAAAGCGAGGAAAACAGAATTAAGAGGTAAAGGCAACAAAAATGTTCAAAGGGCACAATGCCGTAATGCACGCATGAAGAGTGAATCATTCATCTGTTGTGAGCTCGAATACGACGTTGGCATTTGTTTTAAGGGTTTTTAGCGCAGTCGCAGAAAATCGATGCGGTGACATTCAAAGGGGACCAAATGCTGTTGAACTCTCTCGTGGAAGAAACCCGGCCCTGTCCAATTATAAACTGCGACCCCTTGGAACTCTATTGTCCCCTTTTCTCTTAGAACTGTCACTCAAGGCTTAAGTGTGGCCTTCTGTCCATTGCTTGCACTACTCGGCGGCGCAGACAGTTCAATCGGCAAATGAAAAATGAGGCGATCGGGTCAAAGCCACCCGATGCCTCAACAAACGCAAAGATTGTTTACTTTAAATATTCGGTGGTTTTTGAGAGACGTGAAGTGAACCGCCAAAAAATCAAACATACAATCTTGACGATGGAACATACCAGTGGTCAAGAACTCGTCGTGTGGAGGAGGTAAAACGATGGATACAAATAAAGGATACAAAGACTCACGTATCACAAAGGATACACATGACAACCACACATGGCTGTTTTGAGCAGATTTCTGGAACGCCTGGTGGTCAATCTTCCGGCGATCCGTTGGTAAACTAGCCGGAAGTCGAACCCTGGTCTCTTCACCTAACAAGCAAAGGCCCTACCACTGAGCTACCGACCCCCAGAACGGTGGGCGTGATCGCAAAAAGTCCATTAGTTAGCGCTGCAGGAAATGAACGGATGTGGCAGGACATCAACGACAACACTAAAACATGACCACAGAAAGTAAGAGACACCAAAGAACGCTGCAAGAGAAACAAAAGTGGGCAGCAAAAAAAGGTAGCCAGTGAATTCATTTGCGGAGCAATAATGCGGTATCTGCGTTATCATGATCAGCTGGTTGTTTACAATTCCAATTCATGAGGCTTGAATAAAGAAACAACTGTGGGACTCAAAATTTGGACCCTCCATGAGAAAAAACATTCGACAGACGACGGGATAATCCCCAAAAACTGGAACATAACTAGAATGCAAAGCTAGCACTATTAGAGCAAGCAGAAAAAAGTTCCCTCCCTCCTCTCTCACCCTCCCATTCCCCTTCAAATTATAGATTTCTGAAACTAAAATGAGAGCTCATCTGCGGTCATACGATGGACAAATTTCTAGACATTAATTTCCCCACCGCAAAGAAATCCTCCTAAAAGTTCCGTAGTGTTGAAAGATCCTTTAAAAAATCTCAAGGTGGCGCAATTATAGGATCAACGCTGTCGAGTAACAACCGTCTTCGTCATCCGAAATGTTTCATGCTGTCTCGTAGATTATTGATGACTGATTCGACCACTTCTGAACTCCTTTTCTCTCCACCAATATCCTTCGTATGCATACCCTGTTTGGTTAGACTCTGAAATTGAATTACATAACAATAGGATCCATTTATTTATTGCAGTGGGGAACAAGACTATTTATTTGATGATAAGTAGCCGAATTATTGAACAACAGTGAATTTGTTTCATACGTTTATCTCTTTAGCGGAACAAAGATAACTCATTTTATTTGTCTGTTCCAGTGAACACATCTACTTATTGACTTAGTTCTGTTAGTATGTAGTAACGTCACTCATGCTTTCTTAAGTCTTTCTTCCCTTTCCCCTCATTGGGGTGATTCTGCATGTGCATTACTTACACTTTCTTACGAAAACATAAACGTCTGCCTTCTATAACTTATGAGAGATACCATAATGTCTGAAAAAGCTGATGTCTGTGCGATGTTGAGAAATAAAAATGCGACACTACAAAATAATTCACCACAATAATGAATTATTAACGTTTACTTATTGCAAATGAAGTGTAATTTTATGGTTTCGCTCTTGATGCATTCGTTCATCAATTCATTCAGCGCAATTGTCAATCATTTATTCTTGACCATTAACATAGAACTCGTTTCACATTATCTGTACTCAGTTCGAAATTTAAGTTCGTAAATTGCCCGATAATAGAAAAATTGTTGGAAGAGAAGGCAATGTAGTAAATATCAAAAAGACGGCGTTATTTTAATATATCGTCAGCTGTTATATTCAGATCGGATTTCATTTATCGTATTGGGAACAATTCTTGTAAACTATGAAGAAAGGTTTAGCATATATCGCTTTAAATACCACCTCCACATAAGAAACATAATATAGCTTGATGTAAAAATAAGAACTCCAACAATGAGAGACCTCAACGCAGAAAATTTTCTTTCATCCTCAGAAACAATAATGTCTTTCAAGCAAAGTTACCTCAAAGAATTACCGGTCTTTAAAACATATTAAATCAAACTGTTTAAAAAAATTAAAGTCGGATTATCTAAAAGATCAATAAAAAATCGAAGGAAACTGCTGAAAAATATACCTTATAAACAGCGTTAGAAATCAGCATCGCATGTTGATGCAGATGCAAATAATGCAGCATATCGATGCCAGCACACAGGAAAGCGGTTGGATTAGCCAAATCCTTACCGGCTAACGTCGTAGCCGTATTACGAGTTCCCTACAAATGTCAAGCTATTGAAATATCTTATAGGTAAAATATAGTATGGAATGATTTCAGGCAACTTATTTTAATTATTAACGAAATAAACGAATCCCTTCATTGGCACCGTAAAAATCATTCAAAGTAGAGCACTGAGTCCTCTCAAAATTGATCTATTTCACCCTCCTAGCAAAGAAGTTTTGATGTCACTGGTAAAAATAAAATCCGTTTTGTTCAGGCCTTTGGTTCTAAACTTTGAAGCAGCTTTTTGTCATGTAAAGTAGCATTGCAATGAAGTGCTTATTTTCGGTATACCGATATTTTTCACAGCCACCTATTTATTTCTCGTTGTTGCCTTACAGCAAGAACATGGCTGAAGAGTAACGACTAAATTATATGTCAGTAGATAGTTGAAAGGCTCAAATAAAGCGTCAGAATAGAAATATAATTGCAAACAACGAACAGTTTCAAAGACGGCATAGTCGCTGCCAATATTAATGCCCGATACAAGACCGGGTCCACCAACAAGCCCGCAGGCGATATTGGAGATAATATTGCCGTAGAGATTTGGCATGAGCATCACATCGAACTGCTGAGGATTAGAGACAAGTTGCATTGACGCGTTGTCAACTATCATTGAGTCGAGTTGTAATGATGGGTAGTCCCGTGCTGCCATCTCCCGACATATCTTCAATTGATAGAACGTTATGCAATGCAAAATATGTTGCAACATAAAGCTGATTGGCACTGCGAAAACAACTTTGCAATATATCAGCATTGCAAAGAGAAAATTTGGGAATGCCGAAGGTATAAAATTTTTAGATATATTACAACCTTCAGTCTCACCCTTCCTGACTGCGTCGTCTTTAAACATTTCTGGCTCATTTCCTTGAAGACACACAAAGTGTATCATCTTTACAATGCTTCACTGAATTGCTATGAATTCAGACCATCTAGGCCATTAATTTTTTCTGAATACAATATTCTCAGCACACGCACATATATAGTTCCCTAGTCACATAACAAAGTAGTTTCGAAAAAACGTGTTGTCAATGACTAAGAGCAGCATAAAGCTAATGCCATGAGCACAGCAATAAGCCTCAGGAATATAACAAACGCGAACGAATATGAGCTGGATGGCAGCATAAATCAATGTCACAATCGTTGCATTTCGCCGATAAAAGAGACTTCATTCAGCAATACAGGAACAAACAAATAGAAGAACATAAGGAAGTAAACCTTCAAGAAGAGTCCATCGCCAAGTTTTTGTATATTCGCCTTATGCACACATGTCACCTTTTTGCGGTTGTTCAATAAAGCGTATTGGAAAGCGAAACGTGCGATGCGTTCGATATTACGCTGTGTCACGATCTTCAACTTTTAATTTTTCAATACTCATATTTAATACCTATATTCGATCGAAGGCACTATCTAGAAATAAAAACACCCCTTCCATAACGTTCTGCTGAGAATTAGTTGGACATCGGAAGTGGACAATGTGATTCCTTTCTCGGAAGAAAGAAAAAAATCGAAATGTGTTATTAGGGACAAGAATTTGTTGAACGGAAGTAACAATTTCTAAAACATTATGGATTACTCACATACTGCAATGTGTGATCATCGCCACTTTTCAAAACATTCTGACAAACAAGTCGATGAATCATTTTAATACCGAACACTTCAGTCGGAACACTACAACCGAATCTCCACTAGAGGAAGAGGAAGCAGTTCCTTCTCAAGTGATATAAATGAATCAGAATGAACACATTTCACATTGTTCCTCTTAACAAATATATTTGAATGAAGTGTATCCCATCGTATCACAACCACATATCGTTTTGACACTTATCTTTCTCGCTCAATGCTCAGAAAAAGAAAGTTGAAAGTATCGCTGCGATAACAGCAAACCTTAATGCTCTCGACAACACCCTTTATTGCTTCATGTTCCAAACCCGAATACTCGCCTTCAGTGTTCTCTCGAATCAATACTACGTCGATATCTTTGTGTCTGCAACGAACACTCGGAATTGATGCACAATGGAGAACGTTTGCATAGAGATCGAGTCGTCGTCTCAGTTCGACATTCCTCGACTTGAATGCCGGATCGTTGAATCGCGATTCTATGTTACCCTAAAACAAGGAAACTCAACCCTTAATAACGTATGAAATTGTAAGTGGTTAATGCTAGTCGAATTTATGTAACCAAAATTGAATAATAAATTGCGAAGACCCATTAATAAATCAATTAAACAGTATAGTCAATCCTGGCAATCTGCGATCACCAAAAAAGTGAGTGACCTTAATGGCGACTCCATTTCGTTGAACAGAAATAATTGCCCTTTCGAAAGCATCTTCTCCGACATCCGATGATAGCGGCACCTCTTCGAAATCGAGCGGTACCTCAAATGAAGAGCAAAACTTTGCACGGTCATCGCATATTCACGCAAAAACTAAAATGAAGATAACTGACTAGTCAAGCACAAACATCAAATCAGCAATACATCAAACAGCTGAAAGAAATTACTCACATTGGCGAAGCGGAAAATGCGTTGCAAATGTGCAACCATTTCAGGTCCTATACCGTCACCTGGTAGAACGGTAATCATATGACGCCCACCATATTTTCCCAATGGACTCTGAAAATGCGAAAGATTTTATATGACGAGAGTGGAAATGAAAAAACATTGGTACCACAACAACTTGTTTTAATAGTGATACAATATTAGAGTATTTGCGTAAATGATCTAAGGGAATGAGAAGTTGACTGGAAATGTTCGAAATGAGAGCAGAAATGAGTGAATGTAAGTACCAACGATGCCTAAAACCATGTTTTCTTATCTTACAATCGATCCCATATTGTTTCATTTTTCTTTTTTTTCAATCAGTTTTCTATCCTCACCCCCCCCCCCCCCTCACTAAAGGCCAGTTGATTTGTACCTTCAGAACAACATACCTGTGTTTCAAGAACAATTCACTTATGCTCGAAAAACAATGGCCTATACTTCAATTTATCGATAGTCGCATGTCACTATAAATGTTCAGTATAAATGCACTTTGCGGCACTTTTGATAAAGAATATATTGCAAGCTCAATATTGGGACTATAACGTTGAGTTATCGGTAATGACAGCAATAATCAAATCCTCAAATTCGGACTATTATGAGGACATTTTGCAAAAAACATCAAAGAACGCAACGTATCAATGGGATTTAAGAGTGTCATCATCGAAAGTGAAGTGACAACTCACGAGTGCGAATAACCATTATTCACTTTCATTCCCGATATTAAGTAATAATTATAACCGTGAAATAACCCCTCTCACTGACTCACTCTAACTTCACATCAACGAGACACCAATAAAATCACACTTCACACCTACAATATATGAATGATACCACTGAATATTTTCAACAACCTCGAAGAGTGTTCGCCACTCACTACGTAAACACTAAAAACATCTAATTAGAGACCGTCAACTCATTTTCAAATCCGCTTGATAAACTATGGGAGATTTCGTTCAACTGACACTGCTGCCTATGGACGACCGACCAACTCCTAGCGGTGACTATAACAATTCGGGAAATATTTATTTTACAATCATACCTCCATAAGTCGAGGTTTTCAGCGTAGAGACGTTGAAAACATTGTCTAGGAAAGTTCTAACACCTTACACTTACCTGCGATATCAATCTACTTAGCCCTTGATAGTGCCCATATCGTCATCCACCTTCAACACTAGCAAATCAACGAAGATGCAAATGCCAAAAACATTACTTCCAAAGAATCAGTGCAACTTCACCCCAATTCCAGTGGTTGAAACTTCGCAGAAACATCATTTCCCGCATCTGCACACTTGGAAACTCTCTGCTGATAAAGTGTGACTGCGATTTCACTCGAGATTATTCTATTCATTTAATCACTTAAAACACGACAAAGTGATAATTATTAGAGCAGTGAAGCACAAATTGTGTCATTCCTATAATCCGAATACACTGCAGTCACCGATTCAATCCAGTCATCAGTGACATTCGTATTGGAAAGACAGCAGCAACACAGAGATATACATATCCAAATATTGAATAATTTATAAATAAAGAACTACCAAAACAAGAACCCCTCAACTCAGCAATAAACGAAAGCAAACCCGTTCGCCAGGGAAAGTGTGTGGCTGAGCGGCAGTCGCGACGCATCTTAATGACTGCATTAAAGCTCGTTGGCTTGCAAGCTTCTTCAAGGATATTACATTGTTCATCCCTGTAAGTAAATAATACAACTATCTCCTACTAAACGCATTTTGATTTATGTCTTTAAACGGAGCGAAAAATGTCGGAAAACATCCGTGTGGGGAGAGGCAATAATGAGTGAAAAGTAGATCGTGGTAATAATGCTATTAGGTATCGAAATTCCTTGCCTCCATTATCTCAAAGGTGGAGAAAGGAGGGAAGGGGACAAGACGGAAGTGCGTGAGGGAGATGAAAAGGTGAGCGAAGGTAAGGCGACGGTGCTTCGGCAACCAGGCAGGTAGATGCTGATGTCTCTACAGGCTGATATTAAGCCTCTAATAGATGCTAATGTTTCGCCACCTGATGCAAAAAAATGGATGAAAGAAAAAACACTGAATGAAAATATGAAGAGTCGACATCAGTAAATATTAATTAACTATGACGGACACTATTAAGGATGCCAAGCATAAGAAACTTATTAATAGTGGGAGGTTATCGCGAAATTATGAGATCCAAAGATCTGAAAAAATGAAAACATTAAGTTCAAGCGAACAGCTGAAAGAAATTTGGAGGTTCTCGGCTCGGATGCTACTTCTGGAATGCAAACATTGAATAATGAGTCAGCACTATCGTTCTTTGCAGCCATGGATGTTGCTTCGTTCCACTTTGTTCCAAAAATCGCAGCAATTTGTCGTATGTAGTGAGAAATTGATGAGCACGAATTAAGAATGAAGAAGGGATGCCCCCATTGATGCAGAGCGAGACGTTTGTATTGAGATCGAAGTGTTACAACACCCACTGCTGTCAGTTTAGGTGGTGTTTGGACGACACTGCCGCTAGCATTACACAATGTTTCACATGAGTATCACTTTTGAAGATTGATGCATCTTGCACTCTGAGTGATCTCTGCGAGTGGTCAGTGATCTTCGACTAATCTCTCAATGCTACATCCGACTACCGATTTCAATCACACCTTCCAATGTGGGCACACTTCGTACTAGTATGTCCACTATTTCTGAACGGAAATAATGTGCAGGGAACGACGACGAAGTAAAGCTATCAGGCACAACACTCATCGATGAAATGTCGAACAACACAACGGACTAGCATGCTTATGGAGAGAGGTTCGCATTGTTCGACTTCCTAGGCAATTACCGTCCAAATTAGAAAGAATTTACGGGAGAAATCGCAACCCTCAGAATTGAGTAGAAAGACAACCGGACAACCGTCACGAACTTGCAAACTGCATGTCTAAAGTCTGCCAGCTTTGCAAGTATTTCCAATGTGCCGATCTCTTGCACACTTCGTTCTGAAAACGTCTAGCTGAATAACTTTCTCCGAGAGTTTAAGGAGAGCTTCGCGTTAAAGAATCTGTTAAATACTTCAGATTGTATTCACAGATCGAAATAATCAGTTATGAATAAGTACAATGCGAGTTGAATCCAAAAAAAGGAAGTGAAATTCCATAAAGATTGGAAAATCCCTCCACACTTCTGAAAAGTTCCCTCAGAAGGTCCTACGAAATTTAAGGAGGAAATTCAACGACAAATGTTGTTTACAGTGGTTGTGGCATCGAACAAAGCAGTATTAAAGCTAATTCGCCAATCGGTAATGATGGAACTTCATTTATTGCCAAAGCCAAGTGAAAACAGACCAGCAAACATAACAAAACAACATGCTTTGATGAGGATAGAACCATCGATATTTTGTTCATAAAACGCTCAGAACAGCTGCACATCACGATCACATCACGATCACTTAGCGCCCGCCGATCTCAGATTCGAACGCGATGGGAAGTGGCGCACGGAACAACTCATTTGCTGCCATACTCTCTGTGATCTCTGCGATTCGCATACTTCTTGCGTGTTTCATTCACCATTCACTCTGTTAGTTTATGTAAGGAAAGGCTGCAACTCTCAATTTCATCGATCCTTGATGCACTCGTCGATGATTATTTTTGTGTTTTCATCACTCTTCACCTAATATTTCAATTCTCGAACAACAAATGTTAAGTTTAATGAGCCACTCAAAGTAGGTGGCGTTCTTCCATCGCGCAGATCCGATCTCAAAAATGACAAATCATTTACTTTCTCAGTTATCGGTTTCGCACGGTAACCCATAGCTCTTAACATTGTTTCAGTGCATCCTTGCAATACTGCACTCGTAAAGTGCACAACGCTCACCTGCTGCAGGTACGCAGGTATTCGTGCACCTCCGCTGGACGAAGTACATACGCATGGTTATTTCAGAATATGAACCACAAGGACTGGCGTCAAGCAGTGTGCTAAACGTAGTATATGCCGCAGACCGACCACCCCGGCCAACACATTCACCCGTTCGCTCCCTCCATCCAGCAAGGCCGTTCTATACAACGAGCTTTTCACTTAGCTTCATCAAATCTGAAGCAAATGTAGGCACTTAAGAGTTCCTAAAATTTGCAGACACTTATTTCTGTGGCAACTTTTATTCCACAAATAAGGTCGAGAATAAATCCCAACAAGACTACTGAGAAAGATACAGCCTACAACAGATCCGGTCGAAAAGGGAAAAAGCATCGCATCCGATTGAAACGTAGGAATACATTACCGTACACAATTCACCAATTGCTGCTAATTTGCGATACCAGTTGGCCTAATTGTACGGTACCACTTGGTCAAATAAGTGTAACTGCAAAACCGCATACCCCGCCATCCCTTTTGGCATGCTTTTCCACTGCACCTGCAATTGAGCTCTCCGTAATGGTTGATAATGGTTGACTCTCCGTTATTCAAAAAAACTGCGTCCCTCCATCTTCCCAGCACATTTTGCCACTCTTTTTGGTTTAAGGTATGCGGCCTCACAGGTGCTGTAATCGCGACTGCTGCAAGTTGTCCTTGACTTTGCAGCATCTGCATAACACCTACCCTGCATTTACCACAGTGACCGAACTCGCCGATGTGCGAGCTTTCCCGATGATTTTGAGATAGATAGGACTGGTAAAGTAAATAAAGAAACCTATAAGATTCAATTTTCATGTCGATTCGGCAACTGGTCTGCACAGTACCATTTGTAGATTAACTGTAATTCACATCTACCCTTACTCGTCTTTCCCCATATATAACGAAGGAAAGGTTTGTGAGAGCGATTGGTAACGATATTTCAAGGTCATGTCATCAACTTCGAGAGAGGTTTCTTGATGGCGTCATTTGCTTCAAATTTATAACCTCACTGCCGTACGGCATGGTGCACCGGATCCCACAAGTTTCGGGGTTGACCCTTGATACGACTACTGGAGTAAGAAATCATTTCAGACTATTAAAATAGGCGGCCATTCAAAGCATTGAAGAACACCATCGCACACCTGAACAGGTTTCAGCCTAATTACAGAGGCGTTTGTACATGAACAGAAACGAGGAGATCTGAGTTGCACCCAGTCTCGAGCTGCACAGAATGAAACCGATAGCCATATAAAGGTGCGCTAAACCCGGCCATAATCTCGGCGATCGGCTTTAATCAGAGAAGGATCCGATTTAACCCTTTCTAGGATAGTCACACGTTCAATGTGGTTATGGTCATGAGCACGACGGATGCATTTTGTATCAGAAGATATAAAAAACTGTCACACAAGCTGAACGAAACACCAATAAAGCCAACGTGATGACACAATGCGAAGCAACGGAGCAAACAGCGTCCGTATTGTTGTCACAGTGCGCGTGTGCAACCATGTCACCAGTCCCAGAGACTAGCACCGAAACAGCACTCTTTCAACGAAGCGGCTCTCTCTCTCTCTCGCCTTCTCCCTTCCTCTCTTTCCCTATCACTCTCTTTAACTTCTCTAACTTACATTTCAATCGTTCGATCTACAGTTCAACAGTCTGATCTATATCTGAAAAAAATTCCCCTGGAACATTAGACGAAACACAGAACGCCATTGCAACGTATAGGATGCCCCCCCCCAAAATTTCCAAAAAGTTGCTTTTCACTATTACCGATCGGAATACTCTGAGATCATCAACCTCCTCCGTCGGTATTCTGAAATTTGACATTGGCAAAATGCTACAACAAGCAGAAATGTTTTGCCTCTGATACACCACATTCTCAATTTCCCTCCAGAATCTCACATTTCCGTACCCATTGTCGTTCAAAATCAACCTTTGACCTGCTACGTGTCATCTGTTGAAAGTCCCGTAATTTGCGATTAGTGCCCCCCTCATTCAGTAGAACAAGGACGACGGGGAGGGTGATTTGCCCATTGTACGATGGAAACATCGAAATGGAGCAATTACCCGTGAATAGAATGCGGTACTTTGAGACCACTTAAAACGAATCGATAGAAAGACCTGCAGTTTGAGTGACTCACTGCAATTTACAGGCTCCCTTAACAGAAGGCTGATAAAGAAACAAAATATTAAAAGCATTTCTAGATGGCCTTTTTTTCCAAATCCATTTTAGCGTTTCAACACACAACTTTTCGGCCATCGTAATTTACAAGAACAGTACCCCAGAGCCTCATATTTCTTTAAGATGTTCAAGGCTGGAAGGAGAGAGGATGGAGGAGCCAAAATATAGGCAGTAAAATATTTCAGTCACTAAAATGATATCATCAGAACCCCTTCAAAAACATTCATAACAAATTCCTCTAAACAAAGTATATGTTTCAATGCTGTACAAAACAACAAACAGCATTATCGCGTTAAAATCAGTTCGGCCGAAACTTTCTGGCCGCTTTCGCCAAAGCCAACTTCTTCTTATCTTCTTCGAATTTCTGGCGCAACTCCTCTAGATCTGAAATGAAATATAACAAATTTGTCAGTAACATATCACTACCAATTAATTAGTCAGAGAGAACACCCCCTCTTCCGGAAATGGAGAAAGACACCCCTATCCCTACTCCTCCCCTCCCTTCAAATAACTTCCTCCCGTATTCTCATAGGCTAGTTTGCAAACAGAAGGTTCCCTTCCTGCACCCGCATTTAAAAGTTCTAATTTCCGCAAATCTCTGGCTAATTACCCATAACGTTTGCTAAACGATTTTGCTATTGAATACGTGGCAGGAGCAACAAATAAGCTAATTTTTGAAGCATTGAGGAACCTTTCGAGATAATTTGAAAAGTTCAACAAACAAATACCTCATAAACTGACAAACAATTGCCCCCTCCCTTCCCCTTTCCCCCTATCCCACCCATTGGTGCTAATGAAGGAAAAAATTATTATGCATTAGACTAGGTTCGTGGCTAGAACCACAAAAGATTCAAGAACTAACAACTCTGGTCAATCAAATTAGATTATATACGCTAGAAATGTGACATTTTTCTCACCTCTTTTCTTGCCCTATGCAATAAACCTTATATTGACTTTCAACAGTCATCTTCAAAATGTGATCCACCCCCCCCCCCCCCCCCCCCCCTCCCCCCAGAAAAAAATTCTTTAGACTCCTAAAAGAGAAAAATTAGCTCCGCAATATCTGAATAGCAAATTCGTTTCGTTCTTTTCCAGGACTTACATATGTACTGCTAGATTTCACTTCTTGATCACCTCTGTGCAACGACATCCTCCTCCCTCACTTCCCTCGTTTTCCTCCTCTCACCCGCCTTTCATCTCTTACATGCCACTTCCTTGCTCAATTGCCATTTTTTAATCTAGCTAACAAGTCCTTTCGAACCTAAAGTATACAATCTACCTGTAAGCATCTCTCAAAGATATACCATACATAAAAAACAAATGAAATAAGCTCCAACTCACGTTTCATCTTTGACTGTTTCAGTTGGAACGTGTAGAACGGTATGCTGTCCTTCTGAAAATAATTTCCTCTAACACACAACAACGAGAAGAGATAAAATTCAAAAAATGTTCCATCAAGTCCGTTCCAAATCCGCTTCGAAGGGGGGGGGGGGGGGGGAGTGTCGGCAGTGTAATAAAATGTGATCCCCATTCAGACAAATACTTATTGATAACTATGCCAAGCACCATCAGTCGATGGACCACTCTCAATCTTAACGCGTTTATGAAAGATCCATTGCGCTTAACCACGCACCAACCATAAACTTTAGCAGATGGAACAATCGCGGTTTGTAGAAAGGAGGGATTGCGGGCAACGTAGGGAAGAGGGAATGCAACAGTAATGAGAAACAGCCACCATCGACATGCCTTCCCCTCTTCGAGACAAATTTCTGCCCACTTCCCTCTCCCACCGTCATCCACTATATACATGCAGCTTAGTGTTCCGGTCTGTCAAAAGGCGACCTCAACTTTATTCCCGAATCCTTGCTTAGAAGATTGTTTGATGCCATATCTTCTGTTGTTTGTTGTTTGATGCCACTCGCTCACCTATTTGAATTACCCATGTACTCCTGTTGACACTCTAAAGTGCTGTCCATACTGCGCTATATGAACTTGACATGCTAATATAATATATCAAAAACGCTTGAACAATCATTTTCACAGGTAAAACAAACCATTCGCTTTTTTTTCTTCGAGAGCTTCAAAAGATCCTCTTTGTTATTCACAACGACTGCCGCCGGAACCGGTTTGAAACCTGAATGAGCGAACTTAGGCACATAAGTACAACATACATCCTGAGCAATACTTGACTCTTTGTTGGTAACCTCGGAATTTCTTGTCAACTGCATGGGCACGCCTACGAACTCTGCATTCTGTAGAAGCTTGATGCGTAAACAAATGTTTCCCACTGGAAATGTCACATGGTTCATATCAACTTCAGATCTGAGTGTTTCCTCAGGTTAAGAGGACGTTAGGTTCTTTCTCCTACAGATGGTGTTCGTGACCTTGGTGTTGTAATCGACTGTGAAATTCATTGAAAGTTGCGTTGTTGCGCTGTTGCTGAAGAGCGATCGAAAATTGCAAACTGTATTCTCCGAGCTTTATAACACTATCGAAATGTCTTCATCGCCCACTGCCAACCTCTGTATGGTCCATTATTTGGTTTTCGATATCAGATATCCCGAGACCCTTCACCTGTCTTGCTTTTCGTAGGGTTTATCGTAGTAGACAGCAGCCAAAGTAAGCGGCCAAGTCAAAAATCTCTAAACCGAAAGCACCGGAATATCGCAGTCTTAATATCGCAGCCGGATTTGGTTCTTTGACAAAAAGTTGTGCGTTTTTCCGATATTCCGCTGTCAAAGATAACTCGAACTTCTCTTTTTCATAGTTGACGTGCATATCACCTTCGCCTCCCGAACCAATAACGTAAGCATGTTTTCCAGTTTCGTACTATAGGAGCCAGTCAGTATCTGCTTGCTGCCGGTGTCGTTAACGCCCCTCTCTTCAGCTTTTAAACTGCTGCTGGGTAGTTTCGATCTTCACCTGCTGTTGCTTTTATATGCTGTATGAGTACTCACCTAGTTTGTATATATTTCTTTAGTAGTTTCCCACTTGGGCACATTGAAATAAATGAAACATATCAAAAAATGTTACAAAAGATGAGGAAGACATATAAAAAGGAGACATTTTCGAAGAGCTGTCAAGGAAATGAAAGAAAATATTATTTTAAAGGAATGAGTCCTCTCCCTCCTCCAAAGTAACATCGCAACGACGTTTCGATGGATCCATACAGCTTTCTTCTACCGCTGTATTACAATACTTCCAACTGAAATCGAATTACCTCTTCTCCATTTTTTGCATTCCTGGTTGACCATGAGTCATTGATTTTATTAACGTATGCTGACTCTTATCTACTAAAAGAACAAACAACAAAGGCAGCTGTAGTTTCATCGATTCCCTTATCAGTGCAGCTGACGACCATGTCCACATATGGCTGTTGTGACTTGATGTTGGAGCGCCCGATGGTCAGCCTTCTGGCGATCCGTTGGGGGATCAGCCGGGAGTCAAATTTGGGTCTCTTCGCTTAGCAGGTATAGGCTCTACTGTTGAGCTACCGACCTCCGATCTACGAGCTACCTACCAAAAGCGACTGTAATTTCAGGCTGCCGCAGGTATTACTAGAATAAACCATATACTTATTTATTCAAAATCAAAAAACTTGAAAATTTATTCAAAAACTTGTTTTCAAACACACAAATTGCAAGATCCTTACATTTTGCTTAAGTCGGAAAAATGTGAACGTCTAATCCAAAGAACGCGCAATCTCGACGACACATTACTAATTCGTGAACAAAGTAACGTCTGCGTAATGCACCGTATTGTAATACAACCGCCAATAATCGTCCACATTCACAGTTATCACCTCTCCGACCCCTCTCATTTCCCCTTTCCGTCGTCCACCACATTTGTTTCAAGTGTTCACCCACTAAAGCACTATCCAGAAACGAGCAAATTCGCTTATATCACTTTGCGAGGAAATGAGAGAGAGAAATCCCAATTCAAAATTAACTTCAAACAAACATCACTACACATAAACAAAAAAACATACGAGATCGAGTAACCATAATCCATCCATCAGCGTCGGCAACGTTGCGCATTTTCTTTGCCTTTTCTTTTTCCTGGAAGGAATATTTAGAGCTCTTATAGAGATTTAACTGGACCAAATGAATATATCTCCACAAATATACCACTACTTCGGCCTAATTTGAGGGATTGAGAGAATTCATCCTCACATACGCATATCTCTTTTATGAATCAACCAAGAGAGAATTAACTTTTGTTTTTATGTTAGTTGTGGTCGTATACTCACGAAGACCAATATGTTAGGTTTATAAGTTCGATGTTAAACGGACTTTATGTTTGTTGCAAAATCCGCTTTTTACGTAAACTTCCAAGAAGTTAATGTGAAAGCAACAAGTGCAACTAAGTGACCGGAAATTGGGCAACTCTCCGCCTCGATATTGGACTAGAGAAATGAGAAAGAAAAGTTGCTTGTTGTGACCGATGGCGATTATTCAAGACTTGAGGCTTTATATTTGTTTACTCTGTTGATTTGGGAAATCAAATAAACAGATATCCGATAGTTATAAAAGAAGTAGAAAAAGTGAACCAACGTCGTTTCCTCCCCTCCCTTCCTTTAGCAATTCTGTTTTCTAATTCACCCGCAAAGACAGTTCGAGATGTTGGGCGTTTTAATTTTAATAAGGAGTGAATAATTTTGAAAATGAAACCTCAAGTATCCTTGCATCGTGAACCTCGAAGAACGAGTCCACTCTTTTCTGCAGCTCATCGGCGGGAACAAACGATCGTCGGTATTCTCGAACGTACTCTGAAATACTTCAAATCATTCAGTATGCTCACATCAGACTTAATTCATTTTCACCCTACGCGTTCCCTGACGAACGATGAGACGTAAACCTCCAGCGCATCTAAAAACTGCGGAGATCAAGAGTCGAGTGCTGCCCACTTTCATTCAAGAGATGCTGTATACCACTTACGAAGAAAAATCAATACCCTTGAATACGAATCGTTTAGAAACCTTCCAAAATAAAAAGACGATCCTTCAATCTTTTTTCAGCTATTTTAGTATCGGTGGTTAAATAAAGTGGAGATTAGCTGCAATAATAAGGAAATTACTGATTCCGATCCATTCCACCTACCGACCCTTTCATCTCTCTTTGCAGACAGAGGCGATTTATCTCTAATAAACAATAATCATATCACTCCAATAAGAATATCAACGATGGCTAGGAGATACGATTGTTGATGTGTTTCTTTGCAATTATGACACCCACATGAGGTGAAGAACCATAAAAGATTACCCATATCTTCTTCCGTACCGTGATTTTTCTCCTTCCTTCCGTCACTCGAACAAGACAGGAAGGGTTCGTAGTTAGCAGGAAAAGGAAGGGACCATAGAGGAGTAACCTTATTAATGAAAGGGAATATTCTTGGATTTGGATAGCTGAATCCGTTTCCGCCTACTCCGTTCTAATTCAACTCCCACAAAACAATTCGTTCTCTTCTTCTTTTGATCTCTGCTTTGCGTTTTGTCTACCTAATTAACGCCACCATAAATTGCTGAGGAAGAGAGAGGCAGATGTTAGGGCAGAGGACCTTCGATGAAGTGTAAAAGAGTGTCGCGATATGCAAAAAAGGGGAATATGTAGAAGAATGCGTTAAAACGTCAATCCGCATAAAAGATTCGAAATTTGCAAGACAAAATTCAATTTTTCGCATATTTTGAGTGATTATAATTTCTTTCAGAGTTCAGCAATGTTGTATAGAGAGTCACTCCGAATTTCACAACAACAACCTCGGTAGTTACCAAGCTGAAACTAGTCAATAGACGGAAGCATGCAAAACGTTGCCACAAAGATTTTGTGAAAGCACGTAAAAAGGAGGTCGTATCCACAATTTACAGATGGCCCATCTAAGACGTTCGGCTGCGACAGGAAATGGCATATAAAAGCACAAATGCGCACTTATAATCCCACGAGGTAGTACATCGACTCCAATATGGGAAAGACAAATAATATTCTTTTTGTCGTCACATCTTCGAAGCGCACCTTCCACCTCCTCCTCACTATCGAAACGAACCGATGCAACGCGATAGGTCTGGAACGCCACAAATTCGCAGTGAACATCAATAAGGTTCATAAGCAGTAGAATGTAGGCAATTCCCTCCTTTCATGAAAAAACGTTATAGGCAGGTATTGAAGCAAATGGGTAACGCCTGAGCTTACGCTATATTTGGATACTCAATTCACTTGTCTAGCCGCAAAAATTTCCTGCGACCACCTTTTCAAAGACACAGTTCTCGTTCATTAACTCCCTTCATCACTACATCCTCTTTCTCAGAGCTAATATTATAAAATTGCAGCAAAATGTTTCAAAAACAATCTCCTTCGAAGAAACCGCTCCATATTCACATGATCTATTGTTCCGGCTCCTATAAGAACTTATATTATGGAACAGTTAACATCCAACGATACGAATGCCGTGTGGCTATATACAACGGATGCAAATAAATGCAATAATGACACATCCTACGATCAACTCAGAAGTGTAGTGTTCGTTTATGAATTTCCTTTATAAAATAATCTGTGTGTAAAATTAGTCTGGAGACTAACATGCACCTTACGAACACTATATAAGTAGCAGATAAGCAACGAAAGTATAAAAGGGCTTATCAGTAAGTGATAACGATGAAATCGCATTGGTCTTGACCGCATGATGCAAAACTAAGGTAAAACAGAAAATAGCGATACTAAATGAACGAAACATCGAGGTGAGATAGTTATTTACGCAACGCTCTCACCTCCATCATACACAACCAGGTAAGCCCCTAATGCCGTAACGGATAATGCTAATTCACGTCTAAATGGACCTTTGATTACATCATTAAGCAACATCTATGATGTCGGACGACTCAATAAAACTCATAAGATCCATCAAGATAGATGAATAAATTAGCAAAGCAATCGATAAATGAACGGTTAAATGGCTTAAATGAGACAACGAGTTTGAGTGCAAGCTTAGCGAAATCCATAAAAGAATTAATTTTTTGCATGCAAAAAGCAGAATAAACTATTTCAAAACAGTTTAACACTGTATTATGCATCAACAACAACGCACTTTTACCTCATTCGGATCGGCGCCTTTAATCATCGAACGCTTCATTGTTACCTCCTTGACGGTACCGCCAACGATTCTATGCTCCAAGATTGTTCTCACCGATTCCTACAGTCCAAGACCGTTATTAGTGAGGAAGTTTATTATCATCATTGATGATAACCTGCTAGATCCTGGTTTCAAGTCATACCACGCATCCTCCAACATTTTAGGCCATAATTCCGTGATAGCCTTTTCACTCTATTGGAAAACTGAGCGAGGGACTACAGAACATGCTTTTTCTCTCTCGCTTCATTTCCACCTTTTCCCTCATCATTCTCCCCCTCCCCTCTCCCCAACGATGGCGATCATCACAGCAAAAATCTCAGCAATGAAATAAAGATAATGCATTAGCGATGACTTCAGACAAAAGTTCTTAATAAGAGTGCGAAGATAATGACCTGAAAGGATGACGGAATTAGATGAAGCTTGTTTGGAAGAATGCATTCATCCCAAGCTCTCCTGAGGCATCATGAGAAATAGTCACCTCTCCTCGGATATAAGTAATATAATCCCCTCCCCCTCCCTATGGATATGATTACAATCAAATGCACTTCCAAATTCCCATTTTAAAGAACACCGAAATAACGCAAAAACAACACTAAACGTCAAACTCCTTCCGTTTAAGCACATATAAAACATTTATTTAAACAACAAAACCGCAGAAAACATGGGCACAGAAAATACGAATCAATCTTCGTTCAAGGACAGCAACAATAGAAGCCGTAGGGTTGTGGTTACGGCGAAACGATTGGTATAACCGAAAAGCAGGTAGTTCGAATACTGAGTGGCAAATGCATTATTTTTCACTATACTTTGTGGTGATCGCTGCGGAGATGTAGGTCGACAACTGCTGCTGGCGATGCATATACATGCAAGATGGATCGCGACAGAAGAGATATACGAGTGTTGACTCCCCTTCCTCCCCCAATTCCTTAGTTACGATCGTTGATTGCTGTGAATGTTCCCTTGTGATTTGTCGCCATCACACTATACTCTGACGACTCAGAGTTTCCTTACGGATAAACTGTTCTGAGTAAAAGATCGTGAGATGGGCCGGGTAGGTAAATGAATCGCTTAAGTCGATAAAGAACTGTTGCACTGATGAGACGCTAACCGACATCGGAGAGTCGTGCAGATAGTGCCAAACTTGAGCACGTCCATCATTTGTTAAGACCAAAGCAATGCAAACACTTATTGCTTAAACTTTGAACAACAATAATACGACAAGCATACGGGGGAGATGAACGGCGGTATGTTGAAGATGAGCAACGATAACGGATCCGATGCATCACCTTTGAAAAACAGACTGCGTTTAGCCTTGTAGGTATTGTTGAGTTGATATCGAAAAGCTGAAAATGTTTCTTAGAACACTTCTTAGATCTTACAGCGATAAGTTTGGAAACGGAAGCAGACTCGGTAAAATCGAAAAAGGCTCTTTATCTCTTTGAGGTACAAGAAGGCATTTTAAACTTGGAAACTTGTGACCCACTCCGCTTTTGCTTTAAATTTTCACGCAAAATTCAAACAACGCTATTTGTTAACAAATAAACAAAGAATCTCTTTCGCATAAAGAGACATAACTCCCCGTTTGCATAACCGTGTTGCTATGTGTACCACACAATATCAACTTCAAATCCAATCAGCCAATGTAACACACACAAGCGATCACCCTAGCATCTTCTGAGCAAAAGCGGGTCAGACGAAGCTCGAGTTTAGATTTAAAACAGTAAACAACACCATTCGCAACCTCGTCAAGCACATTCTCATTTCACATCGCTTTCATCGGTCCATCCAAGTTCCCGATTATTTTTCCAGCAAAAGTTCTTATAAAACGAATTTCTGGCAAAAGCCTCTTGACTGAGTTGCATAAAACTCGTGGTAAAAATGAAATCATTTACCTCTTATCTTATTGAAATCAAAAGATTCTTCGGTAGTTGTCGCTGTGGTTGATTCGACGCTTGCTGACTCGGCATCCACTCGGCCTTCACTGACTTCTGCTGACTCGGTTTCCAATCTTTTACTCCTCTCTACTCCTGCCAACTCGGAGCCCATTCCTTTGCTTATTTTGATTCTTGTCGAATCGGAATTCGCCCTTCTACTTTTTTTGATTCTTGCTGACCCGTAGTTAGCTTCTTTATTTTCTTTAACTCCTGCCGATTCGGGGTCCGATCTTTTAATCCTTTTTACACTTGTCCATCTGGAGTCCACTTGTTCGCTTTTTGTGATGGCACGATCATCGTTTAATTCAAAACATTTTTTCCTTTTCTTCAGTGACAAATCTGCGTACTTTCCTTTCAGTTTCTCCCTTCCTGCAATTCCAACCCTTTAAAATGTAATTAAGTCAGCTCTCAGATACCCTTTAGGAATACAAATGAAGCGACGAGCAAAACGAAAGAATCACTTCGATAAGCAAAATAACGTACATTCGCATCCACAGGCCAACAACTGGAAAACAGCACCAAAAATTCTGGCACGATAAGCGTTATTGCAATCACGCTCATCAGACCCATTACCACAAACGCATGGCCTGCGGCAACACTATCAGGAGGGGTTTCAGCTCTACAGAAATATTCATAAAACCGAACATTACAGTTATATACCGCATAAATTGCTGAATTCAGCATTTCGCTCAACATCGACCATAATATCGACGGATCCTCCATTCGAAATAGATGTCAACCGCTCGGTGTTCCTGACAAAATCGTTGTCGTTCAGCGAAGGATGAAGTTTCCTTTTTTTCTTGGCTCTTTTCATCAAAATCATTATCCCTGCAATAATGTTCAGTGATGAGTGAACAATCTCCTCAAGAGCTCAATAACTCTGCGAGACACCTGGTTTAACTAACGTTCTGAAACGCTGCACTGCTCTTAATGCTGTCCTGGCAATTGAACCGTCGATGACTGAAGCTCCCAGTAAATAGGCTAGAGTGTGTGATTCAGGCTAGGCCTTAGACTTATTTTCGGGCTAGATGTGACATCCGAACATCAGCTAGCAATCCAAAGCTTCATTCGTCATCACCTTTGGGGATCCCTTTCTTGGATCGTAATCATCAAAAGCGTGACTGCTGTGGAACGGCGTGCAATTATCACTGCTTCTGCATTACAATATCTGAGTACTTCCAAGTGACGATGGAGATTCCACGACAATGACGGCTCATAAAACACACGTTGTTGAGTCAATCATACAAGGGCCATATGAAAGGGGCACTTCTGCGGGTTCAATTTGTATTTGAACAATTCCACGAGATTAACTCGTCAACCTTATTTCACTCTAGAGTTATTGAACGCACAGTGCGGTTGGTCTTTGCTTTCATTTACTTACTGCTATGGGACGATCTTTGAGACATCTAATAAATGTGCTTCACATAAGCCATTGTGGCGACGCCATGTCCACAACTTCAGCTGCAACTGCACAATCAAGACGGCAAAAAAGTACAACACTTGAAAGCTGGGATGGGAGCGGAATGACACTTTCTTAACCCTAATCGACGCTGACTTATTGACAGCTGAAAAAGTTGTAGGCATTCGACGGTGCGAAAAACTTCCGTAAATTTCACACCGGTCGGATTCCGTTTCAGATCGATCCAATTATAGAGCAAAATTTTTAGGCACTTAATAACACAGCCACTCCACGTGAAATTTGAGACTACTTTTCTAAGTGTCTAATTTTTTGTTGGCAATTTAAGAAAGCGGTTGGTTAGATGAACGTAACATGAGAGCGCGTGCCGTTTTAGCTTACGTCAGTACTTGACGTGAAAAAAGCCGACATTCTTCACGTCTTCCAGCAGAGAGCAATTTTGTATGAGCGAAGACACCTCCAACCATAACGCACATGCCTACCAACAATACGGCCCTAGAACATCCCCCTCCCCCCAAGCCCCTTTCCCCTCCCCGTAGTCAGCAACGAATCTACACACTTGTCGAACTACCTTCTGTAAACATCTTTCATTATTGGCATCATGCCGAAATTTCAAGAACGTTGGTCTTAAACGGATTTATTACAGTACTCTGTGCACCTTAGAAAGCCTGGAAGATTCGATGAATGCAATTTCAGTGATGTTTAGTTGTAAAAAGTTGGTAGATCGGATGGGTGCTTGTTGTCACAGGTGGATGTGTTGGGTGCGATTGGTTGATTCAGTATCAGCTTGGCGGTCGACTTCCATTAGGTCGTTGAGGGGACAGATATTAGGGATTGCAGAAGCGGTATGGTGTGGCGGTGTAAACCATCATTTGGATTAGTAAAATGTCATTCACGAAACCGCGGTGTTTTTGCTCGCTTCGCACTTTTGGCAAATCAAGGTTGTCGGTTTAGCTCCACCGATTCTTTGGCAGTAGTGGTTGTGTGGTTGCGTTGTTGTTTTTTGATGAAATTCTGAACATATTTCAATCATTTACACCGGTTGTATATGTTTGTTTGCATGCATCTACACGCATATATACGCTATTTGGTGGGGGATCGCCATTCTCGCACCGATAGCGTCGGAGAGCAATCCCTCGACTTTTTCTCCTCTTTTCTCCCAGATTTTTTCACAAGGAAATCCTCAACGAAACCGATGTTTCCCTTTGAGAACCCCCCCCCCCCCCTCTCCCACAAAATGCTTCTGGGCGGTGTGCCTATATATCCGAAAATGTGCTCCTTGCACAGCATTGGGATGTGCATATGCGTACTTAATTATGTATATGATATATCAGCACATTTGCACATGCATGTGTATTTGTATTTTTTCACTTGTGTATGTGTATGCATAGGTCTATATAAACGCTCTGTCCAATCATATACGTATGCATGCATTGAGACGCATATGCGTGGACATGCTTACCTGTAATGCATGTAGAGGTGGTGAGCATGACTGGGTTCGGTGTGGGCACCTTTTCTTTGACTTAGTTGTGTTGTCGTTTTTGATGATTCATCCGGTGATGGAAAGCGCTCGAAAAGATAGTGGTGAATGGGGATTGCTGGGTGGGCCGATATTGTTGCAATAAGTGTGCGTTGAATATTGTACACGTTTTTTTGGTAGAGGTTGGGGATTAATCGGTTCAACCATCCCCCCTACCTCCCATTCTCCTCTTTGCCCCATTCGTCGTTCACTGTCTCCGCCTCACTTGAAGCCCTGTTTCCTCAACGGGAGCTAACGAAATATTGCTGATAGTCTATGTGCCAACCAGCATTTGCTACCCTTCCTCCACTTTAGCACACTTTTGTATGGCTGAACGAACCTGCAATCTGCTCAGTTTGCCAACGGTTTCCTCCAATATAACAGGTTGTAGCCACTGCGTGATTTAAGAACGCCTTTTTCGCAATGTTTCTTTATGTGAAAGAAGTGTTTATTTATTGCAGTTTTGCTTGGTGTGCTCACATTGTTGTGGGCGTTGTATATTAAGTAAGCCCGTCATGTTCTTTCATC
>JAARMF010000475.1:39027-49170 GCA_022844705.1 Toxascaris leonina | reverse complement strand
TATATATATATATATATATATGCTGGGAGTCTTTTATTTTGAAGTCTCAGCAAGAGAAATTTACTTTGAATCTTTTAACACTTAAATAGAAAACATAGTGAAACCATCCGAGACACCAAGTAATTTCTGTGTTTTCAAACCGAACTCTGGATGTCCTCAGTCCAGGTGTTCCGTACCGAACGATTTTGTGTTTCTTTCAGTCGTATCGTCACTTGGCCAAGGAGTATCACCCGGACAAAAATCCAGCGCACGGTGATCGTTTCAAGGAGATCTCATTCGCTTACGAAGTATTGAGCAATCGAGAGAGGAGAGAGCTCTACGATATGCGCGGAATGGACGGCATCAAAGAGGGCGGCGGTGGTTCGTTCCATTTGCATTCACTTTGAAGCCTGAGCCAACTACACCCATTCTCCATCGTCGTGCCGTTCGGTGGATATATGGCAGTTTGTTTTCGCGTGGGGTACGCAAACGGTGCTCGCAGTCATCCTGACACACGTTCTTATCTTCGGGGGTATTCAACTCGGATGTTTGTGAAATTAAGCCGGAATGAGCTGATGGAATTTTCAAAAGTACAGTTGAGCAAGAGGGATTCGCGAGAAAAAAATTGAACATGAGATTTTGTTCAGAAATTCGCCTGGTTTCTCTCGGTTGTGTGCATGTGTAGGCGAGCTACGGCTTTTATTCTTCAAGTGACCCTGGTCTCGTTTTTTATTTTGTTTTATTTTTTTAACAGAGGAAGTAAAGCGGAGGGGGACAGGAATGGAGGACGGAAATCTTGGGCTGCTATAGTTCGGAGCCAGTGATTTCTTTAATACATTTTCCGCCATTGGGGAACACATCGACTACACCAATCCATGTTGTTGACAAAATCCTATGAAACCCCTTTGATTGTTGCTGGGAGCACCTTTTCTTCTCTTGTTTATAGGTTGCGTCCTCTGGATTTTTTTTTTTTTTTTTTTTTTGATTTCCGTTGCATGCGCTGTAGCATATCTGATTCTATCTCATTTGCATTCTGAAACAATGCAGATGTGATTCCATCGAGTCAGCTGAGGCACTGTCACTCTTAAAATGTAGGTCGCCGATTCGCCTCTAAATAATGGCAAATGATCATTTGCCCGTTTTGTCGTTCATTGTATAAAGGGTTGTGAACAAAGCAAATGCTTGTCACTGGAATAATTCGGCGAGTGAAGTCGTGAAAAGAAATAAGCAGCGGAGGATCTCACAATTAAAATAGTGCTTATGAATTTCCTGCTTACGCGTCCTGCAATAAGTTTTATGATATCTTATATTATGGATGTTTTTCTTTGAGGAGGATTTTCTGGAGCAGAGGATCTCTTTTCAACGTTGTTCGAAGGTGGCGGAGGTCCATTCGCATCGTTCTTTGGTGGCGGTATGGGAGGTCGGCGACGTCAGATGCGTGGTCAAGATATGATGCACCCTCTGAGGGTTTCACTCGAAGATCTCTACAACGGCAAGACTGCTAAGCTTCAACTTTCGAAGAAGATTATTTGCCAAACATGCAAGGGGTGTGTGCTTCGTTTCTTTGCTACCACCTATAAATTATCTTGTTGATGTACTTACAATATTCTGAATTAAGTTGTTATTGGCTACATAAGGTCGGCACGGCCATAGGTAAGGGTTGTGAGATTACTGAAGAGTTCGAAAAAGTAGGCTGAAATTAAGCCTCAAAATGTTTCTGAAAAGTTCCGGAAATGCTTAATTTGGTTTAGGTACTTTGGGAAATTGTAATCTCAAGTGGTAGCTGAGGAAAAAACAGCTGGGCTTGAGAATACTCGGTGTTTGGGACGAGAGTTCGCTCGTCGCAGCGAAAACGGCAAACTGATTTACATTATTAAATTTTGTTGGCATATGCGGGATATGCGCTCCATGAATGTCATCTCCGTGCGACCTTAGTAACTGTTTGGAACAACATATTCGGCTGCGCTTCATCAACTTCTCCAAAACTATTCAAATATCGAGAGTTGTTTTAGTCGAGTAGAATGAAGACGCCTTGAGCTTCAATTCTCAATTTAAAACTGGTAAGAACGAGCTGGGAAGCTTTCTTGGCTGGTGTAGTTGATTTTATATTTTTGACGTGTCCGATAATCCAGATTTACTCAAGTCATAATTTTTAGCATTCCGCACTCTCGAACAGCTAATGCTGACACATGTTGAAAATTGATTCGTCCCATGTGTGTCTCTTCATGTTGCTATGCTGTACAGTTGTTTTGTGAGGTGATCGAGAGGGGAAGTTTCCTTGGTGTTGAAATAGTTGGAAATAGCGATCATTGTTGTACGATTCAGTTGAAGTCACATAAACATTTGGTTGCGCTAATTTTGTTATAGCAGTGCTTATATTATAGAATGGGCAGCAAGGATGGTCAATCACACGAGTGTCATTCGTGTCGTGGACGCGGTATCAAAAACATCGTCAAACAGTTGGGACCGGGCATTATCCAGCAAATGCAGGTGCATTGCCCAGATTGCAACGGACAAGGTTCGTCTTATCGGTCCTTCTTTTCTTTTCTTTTGAAGATTCCTATGTATTGCATTCTCAACCAGAAGCAGCTCATAGCAACTAAAACCGCTATTGCTTTCGAAGCTTTCAGTTCTGCGCTAACTCGAAGCAAAAATTTCCTAGAGAGGAAGAGTTTTCTCAGCTTTCCAAGAGATGCAAGATCGAGGCGTTAGCAATACTCATAAAGACTTATTCTCAAAGTTTTTCCTTTTTCTTTGTCAGAAGGTCAAGAGAAGGGAGTAATGGACTCTACAAGTTTAAGCATCCCTCCTTGATAATGGTGTTACTTTCATCAACGAATAAATCTGGTGCGCATCATGCTCCTGCTAGAAACGATGATTGATTTCTGAGGGGAAACTCATTTCTGTCTTTGACTGTAGTCGTCGAATTCACCGCGAACAAAGTGCCCTATTTTTTCGGCATTAGTGCTAGTTACGTATATTCCTTCAATATTATTATTTTAAGGGACAAAGATTGCGGAGAAGGATCGTTGCAAGACGTGCAAGGGAGAGAAGACATTGCCCGTGACGAAGACGCTTGAAGTACACGTCGAGAGGGGAATGCGGCACAACCAGAAGGTCACGTTCCGTGGTGAGGCAGATCAGCAGGTTAGTGTTGTAATATTCTCACTGTATCCTTGAACAATTCAAGTTGCACCGCCAGTTGAAAACCATTTGTGACCCAGTCGTCCACGAGGTATCCACAAGAGATCTGACATGATCTTGTTCTTGTTTTTAAGGGCATTATTTCTTTCATTTCATTTAGTTGCTGGTATGGTCTATTGGTGACGGTAGTGAGCAAAATATTTGAATGCTTAAAAATGCCCTCTGAGCTTTTTCAAGCGCTGTGTCGCAAATGGGGATTGCCTTATCGATTTCCCGTCAGCATCGTCGACTGAAGATGCCAACGTGAGCGAGGCGCAATAATGGGTTGCTAGGTCTCCAACTTCTCTTATACAAGTAAGTGTTTATCGTGGCAACTAATGTCTAGAAATGTTTTTCAGCCAGGGATGGAGCCAGGCGATGTGATTATCATTCTGCAGTGCAAAGAACACGAGCTATTCGAAAGGCAGGGCGATAATCTCATAATGCAGAAGTGAGTTCATCCTGCAACTTTCAATTTATTGGCATTCATTCTTACACTTATGGGATTATGTAGTTTCGCTTTCACTTTGCTGATTGCTCGCGATATCCAACGTAGTATTTCATAAATTCCTTCTCAGTACTTCTAATGCAGTTTTCTGTAGAATCGGACGTGACTCGATGAGCACAAACCGGGACAACTTCTGTTAAAGAAAGCGATTTTCTATTTTGGCGTTGTTGCAACAAAAACTGGATGAACTAATGGGAGGATTGCTAGTGCTTATAGATGTGCAATTGAGTGGGTTGTTTCAAAAAGTGGGGCATCTCGTAGTGAACCGATTGAAAAAGTGATGTCCTCCTTAACGTTGAGGCATTGTTTTCTAGGTTGATTTCGTCTGCCGTAGTGGAATAGTGCTCAAATGGTGGTGCATTCGGAAATTCCAACTTCTTAGACAAGAGCAGCGACTGCGATAATGCAGTGATGCACGTTCTTTGCATTTGAATTTTGGAATGTTCTTAACAGGAAAATATCTCTCAACGAGGCACTATGCGGCTTCCAAATGGTGATAAAGCACCTGGATGGGCGCGAGCTGGTGATCAACAGTCCGATGGGAGATATTCTCGAGCCAGGTGAGAATCGTTGCTCTACTTTCCTGCTTTTTCCTGTACATGCTTTGCAAGTCAGTTTTTTGGAAAAGAACGTACGAAAGTGCGGTAAGGCTCAAAATAATCCTTAAATGTTTTTGTTTCTGAATTGCGCTTTTTTGATTCTGAATTGCGCCTCCACAAATGAGGACCTGGCATGTCTTGATAATGTTGTTGGACGCAATAATCTCGCATAACTGAAGTTCTCATGGCCAGGCAGAGGCGAATTAATTTTTTTCTTTTTTTTTTATTTTCTTTTGTTTTTTTTTTGTTGCTTTTCTTCTCTTCATAAAATGCGTTGCATCGGAAAACGGATTTGCAGAAGAGGGGCTCGCTTTTGATCCCTTCGTAGTGTTGGTTTCAGAGGTCAGCAGGTTGGTTATATGAAGCTAATTTATGCGGGATGACTTTTCGATCATGTCGTAGAGTCGGCCTCCTAAGTGCTCAAACTGCCACTGGATTTCACATGTAATATTAAAAGCTTTTGTCGTGTTGATCGCATTGGCATTCTATACTGTTGAATTTGTCATGTAAGATACTTCCTTATTGCTTTTTAAACGTTCGAAGCATGCCTTTCATTGAAGTCTGTGGGAGAACCAGGCAACAAAGATGGTCAGCGTCAGCTGTCTAAGAATTCGCACGAGGTTCGGTCTCCATCTAGGGCGTTGGGTAACGCTTGGCAGAACGGTGCTTATGCAATACCTTCCCGCCTATGAGCATCGGACTTGTCACATGCGCACTACAAGAGGGACAGAAAATGCATTTGTATTTCATCAGGGGAAGAGATCGGGCTCATGTTGTTCGCAGTTGAGCGAACGGGCGTATATTTGAGACAAGGATAGGGGGTAAGGGACATGTGTCCTGCGAAAACTTACGTGAGGAAAGGGAGGCATATATTCAGCAAATTCACATTTTGTGCAAATTCAGCGTCAGGTCTCGTATTTGAGTCTTTCAAGCTAAAATTAATGAAGAGGGCTTGTAAAGCGAAAGACAAGGTTATAAAGAGAAAGGTACTGTATTTTGTGAAGCTTGCACAGAATGGTGAATTTAACAAGTAGCTTGATGTATTTATGATTGCAGAAGAATCAGAAAGAATTGGATAGAATCTCAGGTCAGCGTCAACAGTTTGAAAATTGCTGGCAGTTTGAGCTATGAATAGTTGAGGTGTTGAAGTCAGTCTCAGATTTTCTTTCCAATGAAAGTTTCATATACGAATGTTTAGACTGCATTCGTGGTGTACGCAACGAGGGCATGCCATTGTTACGTAATCCGGATATGCGTGGGGTGCTTTTCATCAAATTCGAAGTTGAATTCCCTGCTGATAATTTTCTCGATTCGGACAACAAATATAAGGTGAGCTTTTCCGGATTCCTCGGTAGAGGGAGTCTGTCAGCATGTTCAGAACTTTTATGTGCAATTCAAGAAGTTGATTGCTGGCAAACGCTCTATGCAGAAATACTTTGCTTGCAAAGAGAAGGGTAGGCTGAAGGGTAACAGTGGCGCGAGTCATCACTTCTCGAAGTACTTCTCAGTAACCACCTGCAGCACCCACGCATCTCTTCATTCCACCGAACGGAATGCGCCCCTTCGTCTTTTATTTTCTGCACGCCTATTTTTGCGTATATATGTTTATCTGTCAGCTGGATGGTTTCTTTTTGGATTCCACCGAAAAGAGAGTATATTAACTGAACTCGGTCCGCATCCACTCCTTACTCAGCGGTCACATTGATCGAACAGCCTTTAAGGAAAGTTATGGACAATAGTCTTTTTCTGTTTTATACCGGTTCGGTCCCAGAATTCTTTGTAGATTGTTTGTGAGGGCAGTCAGATAGATGCGGAGGCATAACTCTGCCTACTTATTGCTAAACAAAAGTTTATGAAACAGGTTGCTGAGGTGGGCGGGATGCAAAAGCGCGTATCGTGTCATATCTTTTGGCCCGATCACTAATTTATGTGAAAAGGATGCGGGTCGTGAAGGTTGATGGTACGGCGAAGGGTGGAAAAGGAAGTGGTGCTTGGCTTTGCTGTCGAGTATGTCGAGCAACGGGGGAATAGGAATGTGACCTCCTTCGCGTTAATATAGGCGTCCACCATCTGTGCTTGGGTCGATATTGTGAAGGTATTCCTTAGCCTAGGTCGCACCATATCGTAAAGATTTGCTGAGATACATCACTAATGGTGTGTAATCGTTGTTTCGTCTTGTATCCATCTAGTGCTCAATACTGGTGCATAAAGCATGTGGAAATATTTTTTAGCTTCTGGAAACACTTTTGGGAGGTCGCCAACCAAGCGCGCCATTACCGAAAGGAGAGAACGTGGAGGAGGTGTCGCTGATGCCCTACGATGAGGGTATCATATTTGTTTTTTAATGTCGTAGATTGTCCCAACGTGGAACGTTGCTTTAACTGACGTTTATGATAGTGCTGAAAATAGTTTTCAGCTTGTGGAGTTTAATGCGGGTGGATGTTCGAAAGGACGATTCTTTGCGTAGCATCCATCAGAAGCTGTGTGCACAGCAAACGCTTTTTTTGTTGCTTCTGAGGCAAACAGCGCAGTTGTGCATAAGCGCATCATTATTCGTCGTACTCAACATCATGCCCAATAATGAGCCAGGATGCAGGACAGCGAGCGAGCCAGGCATTCTGTTGCGGATATCGTCGTAGGCATATGTCTTCCAGCTGTGTCAGCGATAAGTGCAGATTGATTCGACATCTTGGGTTTATAGTGATGATTCATAGAATGCTTTTCAAAGAGCGTTCTTCTTTGGACGACTTTATTGGGTTCGACTGCATTAGCTCTTTGTCAAAATATCTGCTTGACAAAATAGCTAGAGTTTCTGGTAGGTTGGCAGCGTTCTTGTGTGGCTTAAATTACTTAACATCTGCACTGCAGCTCAGTTCGAAGAGGCTTTACGAAGTCAGGTTAGGTAGCTTCTCAAGGATACTCTAAGGAAAGCGTGTTCGCTACTGTTAGCTTATGCGATCGTTAAAGGGGATGCCACCTCGTGATTTTCTGTTATTTCATTAGGTGACGTAGTTTTGCCGTACTCAACATTTGATAGCATGGAATAGCTGAAAGAGCCCAACTGACGTGTTTGGCTTTTTCATACTTATTCCGTATGTTTTTGGTTGTCTTAATTACTAGGCGTAAAAAGAGGTAAGGATGGGTCTCGAGCCCTATCATCCCTTTTTTGAGGGAAATCCCTTGTCAGTTAATGCTGTTTACTCGTGTTTGTTTAGATTCAGTTGCCATCTGCCAGTGAGGGCCCAATGATTCTGTTCTATAAATTCAGGTCGTTATGAAAGAGGTGGACGCACAGCGCGCGAGGCGTATCGAGATGACGACGAAGATGATGACGACGACGACATGCGGGGTGGTGCGCACAACGTTCAGTGTGCGCAGTCCTAGCTGCTTATCCGGTATCATGTCCATCGCATACTCTATTCGTTCACACTGCTCCCTCTTTTTCCATCGTTTTCTCTTTAATCGATCCCTCTTCAGCCACGTTTGTTTCATGTCCCGAGAATGTGCTAACTGCTAGTACTGTTTTATCGTATTACTATATCGGTACTGTTTTAAGTCTCGACTGTTTCAGTGGGTTTGCATTTGATCGATAATGAAATTCCGAACGACTGGTTCCGCAATATTTTTTTATGTAACCGAAGAAGAGAAATAATCGTTCTTTGCTTCTCAGTTCCAGATTTATGGGTGCCGTTGTGTAATGTCAAACGTGAACTGTAGATCCCTCTAAACAGATGTTTGGATATGTGTCATGTTTTATAGTAGAATCTAGACGTTTATGACTCCCGCCAACTGACGGCTTTTGGAAGATATGAGGTCGAGGTCAGTCACTTGAGGGCCGATTTTTAACGGACAGGGCTGCGGCAATATATGAACAGTTTGGAAATGTCCCTCGAAGAATACAGCAGTAGGCTAACAAATTGATTTGTGGAAAGGCTGGATTGCTTCCCATCGAACATGCATCTCCTGTGGTATGCAAGATGCAAGAACCACCAGCAGCTTGCTGTACTTTTTTAATTCGAATTTTGGGTTTTGAGGTCGACTATTCACAGTATACATATGAATGGTGCAGAATTACATGCTTCTCAGGAAAGCACAGGAGTGTTTTGGCGGTGATAAGCTAATGGTGTAGAGGAACAGCACTGGCGCATTGCGTTTGGAAAAACACTCCGACAGTCATGCAGTCATTAGCGAATGAATCACGAAAATAAGGAGTCGCAGAGTGTTGTCGTGATTCGTTTTGAGATGATGGCATGGCAGCTTAACTCTCCGCCTGAATTGTTCCTTTACGTGATCGGCCTATTGCCAGGCAATGTTGAAATATTCGGCATTATTGGGGGGAAGGACCGTCTCGTATTCAAGTGTCATTGGATGTGGAGACAATGCCTCGATATAAAATTTTTTATTTGATCTTAACATTCAGAAACGAGGTAGATTGAGTTGATGAAATGCGTTGCGGTTATAACTAGATGGAGTGCACATCTCGTGTTGCACTCCTTGAAAGAACTCGATTCTACACCACTTCTATGTTCCACTCAGTAATGGGCATCTCTGTGTGTAATAACCGATTTTGCAGTGAGGTTGATTTTTTCCCTCTCTACGTATGAAACGAGCATCAACATGTGCAAACGAAGGGGTGAGGGGAAGGCAGAGTATCTGTGTTTTTCACCAGTCATTCACTAGCTGTTCGATGTTTTACTGGTTATTTTTATGTCTGCTTCAGTCTGCATACCGTTTCGCTTATCTTTTTCTTATATGGCCGTTTCGTGTCTCATCCTTTTCCTTCACTCCGGTTTGATTTCTATTCTTTATATTCCCGATTAGTGTTGCGCGTTATGCATGGAGTAATCTGAATCGTGAATCTGGCATATCTTTATTTCAGACGTGAAATGGAAAATGTCTCATTTGTAGACCTTCTCGGGACTTATGTGCTTTTAGTTTAAACTTCTTCGTGGTTTAGAAGTACTGTGTAGGGTGATCCTTTTCTGGACACCACTTTAATTTTGTGGGCTTACTTCTGGGATAAAGGCGGATTGGATTCACGCTGTGGGACGGGCTACTTGTTGGCAGTGACGTATTGCATTGCAACCACAGCAGAATGAAGCATACTTGATGAAGAAAGTTAAGCTCCGCCTGTATTGCGGGACGGTGTGCTTGAACTGTTTTATTGACTTAACCGAGGTCACTTTAATATGCCGTGGGACAGTGGGCGACTAGGGGAACAAATATGTTTGCCGGCTTCTTCAGACTATTTTTCATGAGAAAAGTATTTTCAAGCAACACGACTGATTCTCCTCCGTAGTCTGAGGTCACCCACTGGTCCCTTGAGAGTGTCATTCGCCAAAAACAGCACATGATATAAGCGAATGCCTTTTCAGCAGATGAAATCCGATGGGAATTTGTATGCATCCTGTATCTAGTCGCGAAAGCGGCAAAGTATCTTTCGCTATACGGTATTATGTGGGTGTGGAAGGGCAAGCGAGGGAGTCCAGCATGGGAATAGGCTGTTTTGGTACCGAGGGATTGTTCAGCATTTTCTTGGGGAAGGGTTCGTGAGCTAGGGTATTTGATGAACGCGAGGGTTTCGCTTTTTTGTGCTTATAGAAGCAGTGCTAGTTTAATTTTTCGTTGCGAGTGGCATCATCTCTGGGACGGTACAAAGAAGAGGTTAACAGGGAACATTTCCACCTACTGACGCAATCTAAGTAAAAGGCGTTTTGGGGCGTGGGGCTACTTAGAAAGTGCACAATTTAGAATATGCGGTCCCCCCTTTCGTCACAGAGTCGACATGCATTCGAGGGATTTCTTTGCCAGTGGTTCGTGCACGATGTCAGTCTGCTACAAGGTGTTGTTCCCTTAAGTGGGGGGGGGGGGGGG
>JAARMF010000475.1:0-32867 GCA_022844705.1 Toxascaris leonina | reverse complement strand
CCCCCCCCCCCCCCCCCTCCCCCTCCTTCATACCGCAGAGAGGATAAGGAAAAAACTGTCATGCCCCACAACCCCACCCGAAAAGTTTGCACCGTGTTTCACCAAGATCTGTCCCTACAGACACCACTTTATCATCCTGGATAAGAAATCGCCACTCAACGCTGCATTTACGGCAGTGTCATCGCCTTGCAGACGATTAGATGGTTTACGAGAGATAATGAAAACTCTCCTTTCATCCGTAGTGAGAGATGAAGAGCAACAGAAAGAGGCGTTCGCTGGTTTGGCGTCGCTTGGGAACAATTTTGGCGCCAAACTGTGAGACTGTTTTCATTTTTTTTTCAGTTTTTACGAAATCCTTATAACATTATTCACTTCCGGTTGGAAATATTCTCAGTGATTATATGCCGACTTCCCTTAGTCGACAATTGTCGTCCTTTCCCCTTCAATGAAGATGTCTATCGATCACTACTCACCAGTCATCTCGTTCAAGTTTTGGCATAAAAATTTGCTGGAAAGGTTTCGTTAACACCGGACGATATTTCGACGTTGTTTCCCAAGTGTTGCTGCTGTAGCAGTTATGGACCTCTCGTATCGCTCTCTTTGCCCGCTTCCCTTGTCCATCTCTTCCCTCATATCGGAAATGCCTTCCTCTCTTACTTTTGCGGAAATTATCACCTACCACCTGAATAAAAAACTATGCAGTGAGTCTAGTCTTGTCTCCTTTTAAGGTCTTCAACGTAATCGTCGACGATGCAATATTATTGTCGATGCTGTTTTATCTAAACAATCTTCATTTGGTGAATGCACGAATGGCAATGAACAACACAATGTTTCAGAGGAAAAGCACGATATGCGCTTTTATGACTTCGATGTGTTCAACATTGTCGGCGAATAATGAAATATGTGTCACGTTCATTTTCCAATTGATTTAGTCACTCGTTTGAACGTTCCGTTAACGATCGCTTTGTGAAGGTCACTTTCGAATGAAATCATGCAAGTTTTTCCGTATACATTGCATCCATCAAGTTTCGTAGCTTTACCTTGAGTGGTTGCCAAGTTGCAACGGGCAGACATGCACACACACAGACACATCTGCATTAGTCACCTTCTATATGCCAACATATAAAAACTTGGAATAAAGAATATTCAAATAGAGCCTCGTTGCGCTCTTTTACGCACTTCAATTAAGCCGATTTCATATAATATACAAATTTTGGGGCTATCAGCATCCTTCTTATATTGTTAGCGAGCCATTTACTCTTTTTATTCATTTTGTTATCAGTCGGTTTGTGTTTTCGATCGATATATTGTGGTCATTAATGTTTCAAAAGTTCGACTTCCTTCTATAAATCCCATACAGCCGGAAAGACTGTTTTGAAAGGTCGATAAAATCATCGAATAAATTGAGTAATATTCATTACTTTTAAAACATTTAAAACATTTCATTTTTCAGTAAGACTCTTCCATTGTTAATCAACCAACAGTCAACTCTAATCACTCCACTTTACAAAAAACAACCAGCATTGTTCATAAGTATGCCCTCATTACCACTCTGGCTTTCGCTTTAGAAGAAAACTTGTAAGGGTGCTTGAAGGTGACGCCTAGACCCGTCTCGTGCTGACGAGTCATCCCACCATTGTTGCGCTTAAGAGAAGCGTTGGGACTTGCTGCACCGTCCTTTCGACAATAAAGGTACTTGTCAAAGTGGCTTGGGAGGGCTAAGTCAAGAGGTCCTCTGGTCTGAGCTCGTTTACAAATGGCGCATAGCAACCAATGCCGAACGATGAATGATTTCGTTATTGAAATAAATGAAATTAAAACATTGGAATTCTAAGGAAATTGAGTTCCTTAGAATTGCTTCGTCGAATTGCTTCCGTTGTTATTGAATGATTGAATAAAATAGTGCTTTCACCAAATTCGGTTCTATTAAGCCGTCGTTGTGGCCGAAAGTGAGCTGCCGGTGTGCGTTTCTGCTGAATAAAGATAAGCTGAGTGCATGAACAAATATGTATAGCTGTAGGGGTATCGTATGAATAAATCGTCTTAACAAAAATGCCAGTAGCCATCGAGAGGGTTCTCTCGGAGATAGGAAGTGCAAGCGCAACTGGCTGGCTAGGTGCGCGGAACTGGAAAGCGCATGCTGCACCAGCTGTTCTGGCTCGTTTTCCAGCTTGATTGTTTTTAATAAAGATTTTGAGTGATTTTATAACAATAATAAAAAAATGAGAGCATCATAAATTGGAATAAATATTCAACTCTCCTCCCTCCTCTAAGAAAATCATAACACTAAATTGAAAGCGAAAATAGTTTATTTTTAATGTTTTATTTCTTAAAAAAAAGTGTTTTATGATTTCCGACAATTTCGAATAGTGCGATATATCTGTGTCTTCAAAATCGTTGATCCATCGCGTTTAGATGTGCTCAAATATGCATACAGTTGTGGTCGTATCGGTTCCACTCTGAACGACGTTGTAAATTTCTTTCAGACGCGGACGTTTCAATGAGTTTTCTATCAGGTCTTCCTGCATTTACGAGGTGAGCGAAATGCAGTTGTGGTTTTGATTTTATAACTTTCCAGTGAAAAAGTTTCAAGTTCGATTCCAAAATTTATGAAACAAGCTTCCGATGGGGAATTCAAATACTGACTGACAAGGTGACCATATATGCAAAAAAGTTATCGAAGAGATGGAACTTCAAGTGGATTTCTAGTCGTTGCGACTGTTCAAAGGATCCTTCATTGATCTCCTCAACTGTTGTAAGCGATGGATCGAACCTGCAGTAGTGATTGGAGGATGAACTCCACTCGTTTTCGCTTAAACGGGTAGAAGCAGAGGAAGAGACAGCAGCTTTGTGCATCTCCTCTACTCTAAGGAAGGGCTCCTTAAAATTTCTGATAGGTTTAGCATAGAGGGTATTATAAATTTTTCGACAGGATTTTAACGAATGAGGTGGTTGATACTGTCAGAATCGGAAGTTCATTACCACAGTTAATATTCAAGTTAGTTTGGCTGGTCGTCCACTATTTACAAGGAGTAAAATGCGTCTTCCGATCAGAGGAATTAAAATGAAATGATCTTTGACTGAGGGATTGTCCATCACTGGTTCCAGTACTCATATATACGGAAGCCGAATTAGCACTTGCTTCATAGCGGTTTCTGTTTGTGGTTTGCTCCGTGAATTTGGATATAAGTTCGGTCGGCACATAGAAGACTTTTCACCAATCAGCAAGAGGTTGAATGAGAGGGTTTACGGTAAAGGAGTCAAATGGCAGCTTTCATTCCATATTGCGGAAGTCGCGCGTGAATGATGGATGCATTTTATGATTTTTCTGTTCATCAATGGAGCAGATGCGTTTGATGCATTTATTTAACCCGTGCTTCAAAGGTTGTTTTCATGCTTGAACACTAACTACTTCATTCCTAAAAAAACCCCTTTGAGGATCTGTGAATCTGTTGGAGTGGAATATCGGTCGTAGTCCTGTTCGATTACTTGTAGCGAGAGTAGGGTTGCCGTTCACTGCTGGCAGAAGTACAGGACGACATTGTTGTACCTGTGGTCATTTGGATTGTTTGCATCATAAAATTTTGCATTATTTCAGCGATTGGCCCGAACACAAGCTGCTCGATTATGCCGTAAAGTAAGTTCCCGCACACTGTGAGTTCTTTTTAATGAAACGGTTTCAAAGAAAAAAAGAAGTATTGATCTTCTAACCGATTAAAAACGTCAGGGATGTCCGAACATGTGGGAGTTATGACGTAGATTTGACCAGGTACTTCACTAAGGATTATCAGGATTGCCACTTTCTGGTACTGTCATCCTTTAAGGTAACATTCGATTTTCCTGATTATCTTTAGGGCTGCTACCACTCAACAGCGGTAAATAACAGGAAGCATTGTTGTAGGAAGGGGATTGCAAATGACCACCAATTTTTATAGCACCCTATCTGTATGCTTTCAAGCAAGGAACAAATGACATGATGATAAAGGAAGAGACAGTAGGAACAAAATGCAGCTTTAAGGGAGGGGGATAAGCAATGCAGATGTATGAGCAAAAATTGAACGACATTTTCAGTCATTTGGAATGGATGGAGCAGAACTGCAATGGGGAGGAGGAGAGATATGCACTGCGTAGAATCGCCGTCGAGGTTGCGTATCGTTTCGGTGAACCGGGCAGTGCGTTCTTCGATGATCCTAAAATGCTCACCGTTGTCAGAATAATTGTTAGCCTTTTCCCTCTAGGTGAAAGAGGAAATGTGGGCGTTATATTTGCATGCAGTGTGCAGATTGCAGCGACTATTGCCACCTGCTAAATGATGCTGCAGTAGTCCCTGCGAAGTGCTGTAGCGTGTTTATGTGCCCGGACTGTATGCGATTTCTCGATTAAGGCTTTTGGAATATCTTCAGTGGCACGCAAAATGCTCAGCATCCACCTTACATGTTTTCTAAAGAATAAAGCTAGCGCAACTTTTCTACAGCAGATAAGAGCTTCTTTGCGTCGTCATATGTAATCAGTCAATATGCATGAATTATTCTTGAACGTTATTTATGAATAGCGGTATTCCTGAGCGGCCATTTGGCATGCTACTTCCCAATCAGTTTCAGCGTTCCAGTTTGATTGCCAAGTGAGTGTGATACCGTGCTGCCAATGTAGTGGCTGTTTGGAGAGGGAGATGAGGTGGCGAAGAGAAAGGCATCCGTCGAATTGAGAAATCATCAGGAGACGACTCTGTTATAACAACTTGAATGGTTTACAAAAAGCTTTCATCTCTTGCCAGAGATCTTTGATACGAGATGAGATGCAAATTCTTAACGATCTTTGTTCATCGAGCTTAGAACCTCTGTGTTCTCACTGATCAGCAGAGATCATTTTAAGGGCAAAGTAAGCCGGCGAATGGGCCTCAAGGGTGTTCTGAAAAAAGCCTATGAGCGTGGTCAGTTCAGGAAACTCGCCGAGTTCTACGTCATGTGGGCGAAAGTAAGGTTTCATTACATTTCGTTCTTTGTTTGCTGTTCAGTTCCTTGCTTCTTCTTTGCTCTGTTTGGCAGCAAACCGACATAAGCTGCTGGCTATTAAATGAACGTTCCGATCAGCAGTGCTTTCAAAGCATACTTCGGGTGGTATTTCGCTTCAAACCCCAAAAGTATTGGTAGTGAGAAGTGGTTGAAGTTGTTTCCTATCGGCTTTTGAAGCTTTTTCAATTTTTGCATCCCTTCGCAGCCAACCCACTAGCACTTGTCGAATGGGGGTTTTCATTCAGATGGATGACACGCTTCGCTCGGGCAGATCGCTAATAATCACAGCAGGTCTAAGTGTCAGCGATGGGTTGAAGACTTTTAAGGTGTCTGTGAATGAGCGATGTCGCTAAGTCCTTGCACTATTGTGTAATACGCTGAACGTAAAGTGCATTTTCTACGATATTGACTCGCTTAATTCTTATCCAGAACTCATTGAATGAGAGTAATTGTAGTTAATCCTTCCATAATAAAATGACTCACTGTGCTTAGCGATGTCATATTTCCGAGCTGTGTGACAGCCAGATTCGACTAAGATGTGATTGAAAGGAAGGTCATGCCATCAACGTTCGCAAATAGTTCAGTCGGTCTTTATGAAGACTTCCCCTTTTTGGGAGGAAGTCAGCAATATTTACTGAATATCTAAGTGTCAGAAACAAAGGAGAAAGGTGTGTCACAAGAAAAATCGTGCGGTTGATGCTATCGATCGGTCTGCTGCCTTCCGTGAGGGCCAACGTCCCTGATCAGCCTGACGTCTCGACCGCCACTTCTGAACTCCTATTTCGCTTTGCCCGGCTGCTGACCACCGCTCCAACGTTCTCACCACTGCGGGGACAGCGCCACCGACACGATCACTGATCTGTCCACCGATACTGCTACGACCGCTGACTAGTCCAACGAGCGTCCGCCTACAGATAACACCAATTCCATCAACACCACCGTCTCCGGCCACTTAGTACCAATCGCTCCGTGCGTTCAGCAGCGGAGTTACCCGAGTTGCGCTTCTGACATTTGTGCGCATAGTCTCAAACTTGGGTTATTAAACCTTTAGTAGACGCATCGCCGTTACAAAACACAACGACGCACGAAAGCTGACATTGCATGTTACGATCCAATAAGCAAGCGAACGAGAGACAACGCAAAACCGATAATACATATGACACAACGGCTCCTCACAAATCCGTCACAAAGTACATGTCACCAGTGCTATCAGTGATGGATGGGTAGTGGGAAGGGTTCAAAACCCTTAGTTCGTTTCATCCCGCTTCGACAACAACCCTTGGTGGAAATTTCTCTCCGCTCATTGCTAACCAAACGCCCACCGAATAGGAAAGATCCAAAAGGGTCCCCGAACCGCCGCAACACAGCGTANCAAAACCCTTAGTTCGTTTCATCCCGCTTCGACAACAACCCTTGGTGGAAATTTCTCTCCGCTCATTGCTAACCAAACGCCCACCGAATAGGAAAGATCCAAAAGGGTCCCCGAACCGCCGCAACACAGCGTAGAAGCAACATTCATGCCCAATAGCACAATGAACAACATGAAACAACAGCCACACGTACACACATGTTGCCACGAGCAGGCCCTCCAGCGCAGGATACAGGACGAAGATGGATGGGCCAAATACCAATCGCCCACCAGTACCGATGCCTCTTCATCATGCTCATCGCTAGTCGCATTCTCGCCTCCTTTTACACCCTCTTTTGGTGTCGCATAATAGCCTTTGTTAGATCGAAAATACTGATTTGTTTTGACTGCTCTCTTTGTTCATTTGGAAGTTATCCTTTTTTTGGTGCGCAGTCTTTGTTACATTAAGCGATTAGAAACACTTTTTTATCCCGTGGCTGGCTGTATCCCTTGGCGGCTTTCCAATCACATATTACGATTCCCATTTTATATACTTCGCGACTGGTCGCGACAGTCTTGAATTAATAGTGATGTCATTGCAGGGCAACTCTCTCCCTGTCTCTTCTTTTCTGTCAGTTTTTGGGATCCGTTGCGAGTCTGCTATGAAAAAAATCCAGCTCTTTATCGATATATGGCGATTTCACCCCAAACGCCAGTGTATCGATGTATGATTGTTTCGCAAGGGAGTGCTGTATTTGAAGAGGATCATTATGGTAGTCAATAGATGGTTGCGGTTAACGTTGCTTTCAGGTTTATGCAGAGGAAGGTGACGAGATGCATTTCAACGAAGTATGGGCACTTGCTTTAACGGCGTCGGCACAACCACTCTCTCGGATTGATCACGCATTTAGGTGAGCTTTGACACCACGCTTGATCTTCTGTGTTGATTGCTTTTGCAAGAGAAGAAGAAGGCAGCTAGGCAGTACCAGTCATTAGAGTTGCCTATTGTGAATCGTTTTTTTCCTTATATGTTGAGCTGACATACTACCGAATTCGGTATTGAGTTCGTGTGTTATCGTGTTGTGTTGAGGTAATATGTTAGCGTTATGGTGAGTGCGTTGTTGGGTGCATAATTATGGAAGAGAAGGCACATCGGGAAAGAGGAAGATGAGAAAAGGAAGTCATGAAGTAGTGAATATAATGAAGTGATGAGTGGGAGGATTTCTTCCCAAAAATGTGTAAATTTTTAAAAGTCCGCACCGTTGTTGAGTTGCTTACTGCACTGAATAATCAGAAAAATATGTAAAAGGTTACCAAATTAGACGATATTCAAGGCTGAATGAGACGCGTAAATAAGGGCTATGCAGTAATCTTATAAGTAACGAATACCATCTCTTCCATCCGCCGTTTCTGTTCTTTTTTGGGGGGTTTTTGGTCAGGTTTCAAAATTTTATCGTTTTTCTTTAGCGCTTCTTCTTTAGTGCCTTTATCTTTTACCATTTAACCTCTAGTTTGATTGCTCGCCGCAGCATCACATAGACTCATCGTGATAACTGTTTCCGCATTACTTTCATGGAGCGTTTGGCTTCTATTCAGTTTTTGGTTTTATTGCTTGTTCTGTTCTAGTTCGTTGTTCCATCTTAGCAATGCACATATGTGTCACAGTTCTGGTCACTTAATTAGTGATCTGAATTTAATGACTTGAACTTTAGCTGTCCGTCGGCCGTTGTTTAGTTATCTGTCAGTGTGACTGCAGTTTTCATACTCCGTCAGTAAGCGTATCTAATTGCAGTTCAATGCGACGACAGTATTTTCCAACAACAGTTGGTCATCCCACAGTGAATGTTTTTGGGAACACAACAGGTGAGCGCGAAAATGTCACCGGAGGGAATACAGCAGAGTCAAACGTCCTCCTGTCCACAACGAACAGTAACACTCAGCACTGTTATTCTGCTCCAGGTTCGCACCATAATTTTGCTCTGAGTTGCTATTAAAAATGCCTCTTCCAGAGCTTAACGCCAATCTTATTCCTGAAGCTTTCCTACCGAACCTTTCATTCAGATTAATTGATAATCTCTTTTTGCAGAAAAAAGGATCTTAGTATTGTCTCTGAATTGCAATGCTTTTGATAAGCAGTATCTCAGGAGATAACGTTGCTCAGGTTTTCAATCTTTGAGGTATTGACTTATTTTTTTGCTGTAAAAGTCTGTTATTTTTTTACTTTGCCGTCGATTAACAATATACCGTTTCTTGGACAAAGTTATGTTTACTTTTCAGGCTCCCTGATAGGAAAGCAACAGCAAGAACAGGAAGTTTTGTATGCAACTGGCGATGAAGCGTCTTCATCTCAAGCACAGACGTGAGTTCTTAGTTCTTAGTTGTACACTTAATGCGGTTTCGTAAAGACGTGAAGTATAGCCCCGTGAATTGCTTCAGCACTCACTGTTTCGTTCCTTATCCTCAGTTGAGGATGGATCCCACTGATCATTTCTAATTGGTAATAGTGACTTTCGAGGTCGTAAGACCGAAATATATTCCAAATATTTTGATGTTGTTTTGAATATACATAATTATGTGTACTCCATCGGTCCCACATCATGTTACCAAGAAATAGTGACTCTTTTCGCAGTGAAGAATGAAGCCAATAAAAGAACGAAAGAATATTGTCAGTTATCGCCATTAAATAAGCAGGTGATATCAGAAGAAAATATTTGCAGACATTCCATTAGGCATTCGCCAAGAGCGAAAGAGAATCGAAATGGCAGAGAGAATAAGATGGCGATTGCAGACGAGAGTTTATCAATGGAGGAGCGAGCGGCCACAATGATAGGATGTCCAATCTCGTAAGCACTTTAGCGTCAATCTCGCAGGTCATACGTGATTGGGTGGTACTGGATGTCGACCAAAAATCCACCCATATAGGTAGCCAAATCTGCATTTTGGCTGCCTTAGCGACTTGCAAAATAGTAATTTCGATGCCTCGAAGGTGTTTTTGGGTTGTAGAGCCAGATAATTTTCATTTATACTACAGATTATCAAAATGTCGTACAATCATGTTAACAGACAAATCATCGGATTATTAGAATAGCAGGCAGCTCGATCATCTATGTTCTTGGGGCAGCCCAGAATAGCGCTTCAAATTGGTGGAAGGAACGTAGAATCGCTCGTTAATGCATCACTTAAATGAATCGCGTATCCATGGGCATATGTTTATTTGCTATGCTAATACATACAATAGTTACTCATTAAAGGGTAACAGTACTGAAGGGAAAGCCTCAATGAAATAGATCAAAGATCGCAGTTGAACTTCACCAAAAACGCAACATCGATTGTGTTTTGCTGAAATATTCCTATGAGAATAGCGTTATTTCGTTTCTAAAGTTTACGTTGTGTTATATAACAACACCTTGTGTTAAGGCTATTTGTTAAGATCTACCAGTTATCCACATATTTCGTCATGTTCATTCTCATTCAAAAATCTTTTTTAAGGTTAATAGTTGGAAGGTTAAGAGCATGAGAAAGACAAGGTATGTTCACATCCAGAAAGAGACATTCTTTTTTCTGAAGAAATTGTTTTGCTGAAACTCTTCCCCTTCAAACAATGGACTCCATTTCTATAAATGCAATGATTTCAGTCCTGTGCCGTCAAAAAATCGATGGAGTACCATTCTTCTGGAAAAGACGATGGATCTAACGAGCTCATCAAAAAGCAATACCACTTCTCCTCGCTCATGTCAAGCCATCTCTGAGGTTTATTTATTTATATGTTCCTTTATTTACTCGTTTATTTGTTCGTTACTAGTTGTTTTTCTTCACTTATTTTAAAATACCTGTCGCTGGAGTTAGTAAAGTAGCGCAACCAGCAAATTGCATGAAAGAAATCTTCTAAAAAAAGCTGGCATGGTTTTATTTCATCAGTCATTCAGAGTTTCCTTCCTGCAGTTTCCTCCGGAAAGTAGCAGAACATCTGAAATGGTTTCAAAGTAGTCTGGAAAACGGTTATGCAGGATTTTTGTGTAAATATCTGTAGGAAGAGGATTCTTGCACTGCACAATATACTTATTTGCTTTACAGCATAATAGCATTTTGTTTCACGCAGTTACGTCGTTCCTTATAACGATAGTTATCAACTATCGAAATTAGTAAAGTGGCTTGTTGCTGGATTCGTTGATCCATCTAAGCGATAGCTGATGTAGCGAACGAGCTGTCGTATAGGCCTCAGACTATGGCACAAAGCGTACACCGTTCGCCATGTTATCAGGGTAGACATTATTTTAAAGGTTGTACGACATGCGGCTGATCGTACCTTTGGTAGGTAGATGACCACTGGTTTCTGAGTCAGATTCATACTTTGAACGAATACCTTCAACTATGAGGGATAGCCTCTTAGTGGGTGTAATTTATTTTCTCTTGCGAAAACGTCATCAGTCAATCATCAGACTTGGGTTATTAAACTGCCTAACAAACCAGCCTACTTTTGTTCATTTAGGGCATCCGTTACCATTTTTTGTGCAGTGGGATAAACCCTAACGTTGGTGCTGAATGCTCAATATGGATGCGGAACTTTTTCAGACAACGGCAATCAGCCTTCCCTCCAATTCATTAGCGAGTCAGAAAGAGGCAACCGTTTTTGACGATCACGCGAACGCTCATTTATCAACAGATTACAAGGCGCTGGAAGGTAATTCCTCAAACACATATGTCTTAGCAATACATTGCATCAGATGCTGCATCAGAATGCAAATGCATCTTAAACAAGGTAGCTTATTCTGTAGGAGGATCTAATGGATTTTTTCAGTGCAACCAGTTGATGGTGAGACATCTGTGCTGCGTAAAGTTATGGACAATTGTACACGACTTCAGTCATTGGCTGAGACTAATGAGCAAAAAATCAAAAAGAACGAGCAGATGGTATCGGAAAGGACTCGAAAACATGGCAACGGCATAGAAAATGTGAACCCTTCCGGATGTCAAGTACACTATGATGATAGAAGGTTTTTCATTTTGGGCTCAATATCTTTTTTATGTTTTCCATTAGCCGCCTCCGTGCTCTTTAGTTAGCCGTTAGCACATGAAAATTCGAATGTTGAAATGCATTGAGGGTGACGCCATTCAACTGTCCTATCATCGTAATGCCCGATTTTGTCGCATTTGTGCCCATCGTTTTGGTCGTTTTCATTTTGCTCTTTATAGCCGGCTGTCTTTTCTTCTGATACACACTAATCACTTACAGGTTTGAATTCGAAATCAGTGCAAGTTAAATGTTTCTAAAATCAACTATCAATTCCAGTAATCATCTATACGCCTATATTTCAGTCCACTTATTCTATTTCAGTCCAGCAGACGAGCTTTTAAGCAGTGGAAGGACTAATAGAGTTGCAGTAGCAGAGAAAAAAGTCTCAAAAGCATCTGCAATTCCTCGAGAATTGAAACCGGTTTGTGCTCAGTTATAAGTGTTTTTAAAAGATAAAAGCAAATCGGGAGAGTGTTAGTATGAAAGGTCAAGTGTCGTCAAAACAATAGCAAGCGAGCAAGCAACAAGAATTGTTCGTTGTTTCAACGAAATCCGTTTTTGCATGAAATACTTCTGTAATTTGCCTGACTATGGAGGTTTTTAGCTTAATAAAACTGTTGTTGTCGTCAGTCAGGGTAGTATTTGTTGTGGCATATTTGAAGGCTAAACAAATCAGATGTCTCATGCGATGAACGATTCTCAAAGTCCGTAGTTACAAGTGAGGGGTATCCTCCAGGCATCTTCTGTGATTGTCATCAAGCTCAGCTGTTTTGCAAGAGATATCTCGCAGAATCAAGCATCTGTGGTAAAGTTGGACTACTGTGAGCTAAATGGCACAGATGGAGGATAATACGTTATAGAGGAGGCGGAGAAAGGGGAGTCATTCATTGGCTCGTTATACCTTCTTCATGCAAATTCACATCGTCTTACCTTCCCATGAAATAGTCCTTGAAGAAGATCGTTTTCGCTGATTTTGTGCAGTTAAGTAGTGGTTCATTTTTACGGTTCATTTTTACAAGTAACATTTTGAATTTGCAGCCATCCTCATTCTTTGCACTACCAGGATATTCGGTGTTCAAACAAGCGCCACCTATGAAGTCATTTCCTGAAGTACTTGATTCGTTTCGAAAGAAACAAGCCAACAACAGTACGTTCTTATTTGTGTGGCTTCTCGTTAATCTCGACTAGGAACAGGGGGAATCAAATGAATCCTACTCTCTCTTGTAAGGTCACTAGTTCCTTTGATCGGAGGATGGTGAGAGACCAGCATCTCTGTTGACCAAGCACGGATGATTCGCAATACAATTATACGTCGGCGACTGATTTATGAGAGTTTTGTTCAACAGTTCAGAAGTCCTAACCAATCTAAACCTTTTTATGATGGTACCTTCATACTCTCGACTTACCTCTAAGCCCAAGAAGTAGATCTTTCGCATTTCGTCGATTGTTCGAAGGACAGGACAGATTTTCTTGAATTCGAAGAATACTTTATGCTTTGGCACACTAGAAACTCAATAGATCCGATGTGTGATGTCACTGGTGAGTGGTCTCTTAAGGAATTTTTGCTCTCTTTTTCATATTCTACAGTCATCATTGCAGTGCCTGTAATCTGCATAGGAGCAATATCCCCTGCCTCTTCATACTTTATAATCGAGTAATTGACTAGTGATTGAAAAGTTATTTACAGATGAATGCACCAATGAAAGCACAACAACATCCAATACAGCATCAGCAAGAGGCGCTTGCTCTTCGATTGTTTCACCGACACCAGGCAATTTTTTGTTTTTAAATAAGTGGAGGTGTTATCGCGCAATAATGTAACGTCTTTAATGGTGAGGCGGATTTAACGTTCAGCTTAGTGAGTACTTCTGAAACTTTTTCAGCTTTTTTCCTATTTGGATCTGATTAGTTTATATGAAGCATGCATTGTTTTACTTTCAGGAAAAGGTTGCGATGTATCAGCTTTTTGTGCATAGAATTAAAGAAAAGCGCCGTTATCCTAAAGATAGTGTTGGACTCTGGATTTCGGGAGATCAACCGATCAACCACACCAGTACCCCATTTTTTCGGGTAGATATTAGATTACATTGAATTGCAGACTGGGGTGGGTTCCGTCCATTACCTGCGGATTGCGCCGATGCGTTATTCCCAGTGCCAAGAGATGAATTCGCTGGTATGACTGGTTTTGAGCGTCGAATGAGCCTTTCGAAGGTAAGCTGGATATCTTTTCTCATTGTTGACCTTCAGCACTATATTGCAGTTTCATAGTTACGATGTTACTTCAATCTACATTACAAGTTCACAGTGCATATTGGTTGATCCCACTTCCGTAATGAGGCCAACTTTTAGAGCAGAGAAGTGACCACGTGACGAGTCATGTTCCTTGGAGCCGTTTGTTTTCTTGTGAAGTATTCTATGTTGTTCTGATGTGATTTGTGTCATTTTGAATAGCATTTGTTTGTACGTTTAGAGTAATTTTAAGATGACGGGTCAGCTGAAGGGAAAATGTTGTCTCCTACAGAAATGACTCATGTTCAGTTTGGTTAAGTTTGTTAATCGACAAGAAAATATTTATCTTTTTCATATGTTTTATATAACTCTGTCATTTTTTTCGATAGTTTTGTTCCTAACTATATTGATGTTTTCAAATTTCTGGTGCGTTTGTCTAATATTCCGATGGCAACCGAGTCGATCCTTCAAATAATCAAATCTCTTTAATAGTTACGCTTAATCTCCTCTTTATTTACTTCTTTTTTTCACTCTTTGCAGAAGAAATCGACAAAGGTTGTGCACAAATGTATAAAGGAACAAAGCTTATTGGGATGCACACTGAAGATTTCAAATGAGGTCGCACAAGCATTTAGCCAGTTGAACATTGGCAAAAACGACGTAATGAGCGACACGAACAAGCGGAGTGAAAAAGTTGATGTAAAAATTAATTCACGTGTTTCCAATGATTCCATGCCCTAGAATTTCAGTGCAAACGTTTCTTCATTTCCTATTGTCTCTAAAAAGTCAAGGGTATTGAAATTCGTCAGTTTTTACAAAAATTTGGGACTTGGTCTACCCCGGGTCTATAACCATTGTTTCGGCACGATATCTGCTTTGTGGCGAAATTCTGTTATAGATGTGAAACGGGCGATAACATTTCACTAAAATCTCGAGGGTTTTCACTTACCGTGTAGTGTCGCGATGTAGTAGAAGTATTGAAGTCATGCAGATACCTCGCATCTTAAGTCTGAGATGTCACACTAGCAAAGTTTCAAACGTAGGCTGATGGTGTAAGGTTCAATTACCCCTATCAGAGGATTTGACCTGAAAGTGTGAATTTAAGTTACGTTTTTCGGAGGATTCCACTCTAGAAACAGCGCATACGTTAATGATTCTTTGAGCTTTTTTCTCATTCTGAGTATAACTTGCTTGCGTATGCAAATGTTGTCCGTGTTTGGCATGCAAATATCGACTGCTGAGATCGGATGCGGGAGCTGCAGCAACTTATTTCGGTCTTTGTGTCTTCCAATGTTGCTTGTTATTAATAGGATATCAATTGCACTAACCCCTTACTTAATTTTCACAACGTCAAACCATCCTGTTTTGCTTGGGTTAAGGCCTATCCCGCTTTAACTGTCCCCCTTCCCCTTCCCTCACCTGTATATACAAGAATTCATGGAAATATTGGATGAATTGTTGTATTAATGGCACCATTGCATACGGAATTAATGTTCTTATAACTGTTTGCAGTACTGTCACTTAAACATCGCCTACACAAACACTGTTTTATGCATTAGTACTTTTTTGTGTTTACTTGTGACTGGCACTTGTGTGTTGCTACTTTGTAGTTTGTAGTTTGATGAAGTGCCAAGCGCCAATTGTAATCCTCTTCCGTGAGGCATTACCTCGTTATAATACTAGCTGGTAAATCTAAGAAGGAGCCAAGGACTCGTTGAATAAAAAATATTTCTCAACGTGACTCGTGCCGTATATAGAATCAATTTTATATGTGGTGTTAACGAGATGTATTTTTGAGGTAATTTGAAGGAAAAAAAGGGGGGAGGGGAGGGGAATTGAAGGGAATTGAGGGGAAAACAGAGCCAAATAATTATAAGTTAAAGTTGAAAATGGAGTTCAAGCTTTATAAAGTTGAAGTGATGCGTTCACGTTGAATGCAGCTGAATCTACTGGCACACATCTGAAGTAAACTGAAGTGTTCTGAAGGAAAGGGATAAACATGCAGTCGAGAATGTTAGATGTTCCATCTGCAAGCAATCAACTAAGGTGTGCACCGTACCGCGCATTCTGGTTCCTTGCTTTCCGGTGGATCCTGATTGCTTCGATCTGCGGTAACTGGTAAAAAGCTGATATGGGGCTCACGACTGCTCAAGCATACGCAACACTACCGTATTCTACACTCTGCGGGCGAGTACTATTGCCTACCACAGAAACCCCAAAACTTGCAAATATAAACGCAATTTTTTTCAACCGTTCGACTCAAAATGCGCAGTTATGCTCCCCATTCAATGGAGAGCGGGAGTGAAGAAATGCATATGACTAACAGCAACACATGAGAGACAGCAACATCCCATATAACAATGCTCGACCACTCCATTTAAATGTTTTCAATTAATTTAATGAGCTCATTGGATGTATGTGACGCTTGCTGCGAAAAGAGTAAGTAGTAACAATAACAATAACAGCAACGATAACAATAACAACAGTAGCAGCAACCAATGCCCGGCATCAGTATGGACTGTAGAGACGGCCGGCGGCGTCGACTGGACAGGAGAATGTATCATTTTTGGTGATGAGGCAGAAGAGGAACTTGAAAATGTAGGACTCGAAATTTGCTTCCGGCGTTCCCAGGATCGCCGTGAACTTCCTCTTACCATAACTGCATACCCTTTGGATGGTGTTAGTGTGGACACGGAGGGGCTCACCGTTGTGCATTACGGTGTGGGCGAAATTCCTGCTGTGGTTCACTGAAACAATACAGTTAATGTATATTCCTGCAGATATTATGTCGAGGACAGGCATGGAAACGTTCCGATCCAACGGTCACAGCTGCACTTCAAACGGGGACATCTGACGACACAATGGATGTCTGCGGCGGTATCATAACGGAGTTCTTGAATATCGACCTTTTCCCTCCACTACTCTAAGTCCAGCTCAGTTCGATCTCGGGGGTCTTGGGAGGTGGAGGTCACTGTTACGCAACATGCCAGCCAATCGATAAACCGAAGCAGGGCCTCATTGCTGGTTACGTTAATCTCCCTCCCACATCCTCGCTGCTTTTGTGAACCGCTTCAAGATGAGCATCCGCAGATGAACGTTGTTAAGCATCAGCATCCATGCTGTGGGATAATAGCGGCAATGACTTCACGATCCGAGAGGTCGCAGATATTACGGTGAATGTTTCTATTGCGCAACGTACGCCATGATATGTTAATGCTCTGCCTAAGGAATAGGTACACATCCCAATGTAGCTTCACCTGTCCCTAAGTGCTTTAGCCACTTTACACATAAAAGCCATTCTCAGTGCTGCCGCTCAACACTAGTTCTTCACATTAAGCGTAGTCGACGATAACGACGAAAGGACTTACCACATAGTGCGGGTACCCAATCGCTGCTAATCCATTATACGGCGCTCAGATCTCCGATATGATGACAGTGTCCGGCCAAATCTATCGAGTGATCAGCGGTTCGAGGGTCGCTCTCGTCCTGTCAGGCACTGCGAAGAGAATCTGTGCCTGATAGGACGGTTCTCTTTCGACTGTGCCAAACATCCACGTGTGTTCTCGCACCTACATGAAACGTTCGTTAGACACTCATGCAGTTATCGGAATCGATAATACCAAAACATGAAGAAGAAGTTCAACAACTCTGGTGAACTTATGGCAAAAGGAAAACAGTGATCATTGCTGCAACAAAGCTGGATGTAAGGCATACCGCCTAGCGATTGTACTTATGCTTGCAGAACACTGATTCGACCACCTTGCCGGGACCGCCTAGTGGTGCCTTCAAAAATGAACACTTCAGATACTCTACCTCGAGCAGCTGCTGGTTTCGACATCGGAAATGGGTATTTGAAAACGTGCAGATACGTTGTACGACATTAGCCACGCTCTGCAATCACTGGCAACAACAAGGAACGTAGCAGCGACATTGCCAAGGGTACACGACTGTGATCCACCTGCCTCCTGTGCACGTAATTGGTGCAGATTCCCTGCACAAACATCTCGTCCGTGGCGGTGTGCTCTGCGATACCGATGATGTCGCAAATGTTGTTCTGTGGCGCGCATGTGACCACGTGCCGTTGTTCAGTGGGGTCTTTATGCAGCGTCACCGAAATTATACGATCATCATTCAGCATAAACGTTTCGATAGAATGGACTAAATACCTCGACACAATCGCAGCACTTACCTCCCCAAATCTTCATCGCGCCACCGCATTTCTGCCACCTGTGTTCGCTTGCAACTGGCCGGTAAAGTGCGACAAACACGACCGCACACGCTGCGTCGCTGAACAACTGCGGCAAGTGATGGCCATCTCCCTTGAAACCCCCCTACGGTCCCCGCAGCTACCACCAGCGTAAGACCCACGATGCCGAAGTTGCTCATGATGGCAAATGAGGCACGACCATTCAAGAAGGCTATGTTTAGGGCTTTGCACGTCCCGCTCCTTACAATCCGGCCGGACCTGTAGAACCTCAAACGGGCGAAACGTTTCGCTCACTTGCGACTCCACAGGTCCTGCACGGCATTCTGAGTCGAACAGATGAAAGAACTTGCATATTTACGCTGCAAGTTTTCGAGTTGCTGTGGCGAACCGCTCTCAGAGCGCAGAGTACGGTAGCGCTTCGTACGCTCGAGCGGACATGAGTGCTGCGCTGTTGGCGACGAATGCCCCAATGTTCTGTACAATTGCGCCATCTAGGGGCCGTATTCCTCAGTCCTCGAACAAGTGAAGGGGATGGAAGCTTGAAACGATTGAAGTCTGCACGCCTTTTTCTGTATGCTACTGTTATTGTTATTGTTTTGAATTTAAAAACCGTATCTGAAACACTAGCACAGGCATAGTTATGTCTTTGAGTGCAAGCAACGATGCGCCAGAATTCTGCCGCGATCGTGGCATGGGAGTGGAGAACATGTGCAAGAGGAGCAGTTGCCACAGTAGCAGTGTGTGGTACATATTTGATGGAAACGTCAACAAAGCCCTAGACCATAGGCAGTGCGAATAAGTGAGCATTGTTATCGTTGTCGATTACGTTAGAGTTTGTTTTTATTGTCGATGTATATCGTATGATGCATGATTTCAAATATTAATTTAACTTTGAGGTGAGATGAGGGATGAACCATTGTCGAACTGTGAGAAGGATTTCATTCTTTCGGCGCTCATCGAAAATGTGGTAAGTGTTGTTGCATTTCGTTGCAGTTGTGTTAAGAACGCTTAGCGTGTAGTAATAAAGAGAACTGAAATTTGTGCTGGGGTTGAATTTGTTCCTTTTTGTTCTGCATTATTGCAGATGACTGAAGAACGCCTTCTAGTGGTGGCAGGTCTGCTGGCAGTCGTGTACTGCCACTGATGAATTTAGCAAGTTCCATAAGATGAGAGGGCTGATAATTTAGAGTGCTGGAAGAACGAGGGGAGAGATGACGGTAGTAGCTTAAGAATTTAGCGTATTGGGTTCAGCTGCTCAAAAAGTGACTAGAAATTGCGTCGCTTTGAAAAACACTTTATAGACACTGCCGACAAAATACATGTGCAGTGGGCGTGCGTTGAATGCTGCGCTGATCACGACTACAACAGAAGTCGGGTCTGACTTGGGCCCTACCCCTCTCACATGATTGGCTCACATTTACAGCCATTCTAAAGCTGCAGTCGAAGTTTTATTGCCGTTAAGCTTGAGATGTCCTCTGATTTCACCAAGACCATCATTTGACTGCAGAATACCAGCTGAATAGGCATTTGGCTATTAGCGATGTTTGCATGCTGTAGGATGTTAAGCAGCGGTTAGCGTTAACATTGCGAATTTTTCTAATGCAGTTGATGAGCATCTTTGAAGAGAAGGAAGGGAGAGAATGATGGAATGGTACCAGCAGAAAAGCTTTTCGTATTTAAAGGGCAGGTCGTATCGGAATTCTCTGTCAAATGGAGACTCTCAGGAAATGAAATGATTGACGAAGAGGAACCTGCAAGCTTCTGGGATTGCCTCCGTAAGAAATGTTATGCTCATGCTATCGTTATCCCATTCTTAGTACATCTATAGAAAATGAGAAATGGGCGACACAAGGGAGGAATTTTTGCAGTTAGGAATTAACCTAGGGTCAGTTAGTAGAGAGTAGATGCTTCAGATGGGATTCATGCATTTGTCTTTGAGCTTGATGAATGATTATGGACAGTGGAAGGGATAACTTATAGAATGACTCAGCTGTGAAGCATTTACTTTTTGCAGCGACTCGATGGAAGGAAATGTGATGAATTTCGGGATTTAAAGGTAGTCGTTGGGGCTGAATTTGGCAGCTGTCTTGTGATGGCCGGAAACACCAAGTAAGCTGTCTCATCTGGTGTGAATTGTTTGTTTTTCTATGGAAAATTAAAGTACATTGCAGTCGAAGATGTTAGTATGACACCTCAGTAGTAGACCTTGCTCACACCTGAATCGATGCAAAGACTAAAGGCATGCCTCATCGCCCTCTTTCCATCTTATTTCTTCTCTATTGTTGAACACGGCAGTGCTGTATGCATCTTCAATTGTCATTGCCTCATTTTAGTAGGATGGTGTGACATAATGGTTACGGAGCGATGGGCAGAGGTGATCCTCATTGAAAGGTCCAGTTTAGAAGTCAGATTCTTTGTTCAGCCGTATGGTTTATGGCCAGGGCTCTACCATCCTCTCACGTCTACCTTGATGCAGCACCTCAACTTCCACCACTTATGCATTTTCCCTCCGCCTTGCGGTATTTTGGCTAGAATCGTCTAACAAGTTGCGTCGTTTTGTTTTTTTCCTTACTCACATGTTAGGATTCCGTCGGGAGCCAAATTGTCCCAGAATTCCGAGAAGGTTAGAGCATTCTTGGAATGTTGTTGTCAACACTCGGAGGTCTTCGGCTTTGTCTTTAGAGAGTTCGATTCATAGTCTCATTGTATATCTTATTATTGTGCAAGTAGCGAATGATAAGAGAGTGATAACATGATCGCTTTTTTGTGTTGTTTGAGCATTGTACCTTTAAGAGCTGCTACTCGCCCCGCTTGATGATGGATACCTCAGTTTTTGGTTTTATGGTTTTCTGCCGATTGCGCATGTATCTCCAAATTCAACTTATCTGCCATGGTATGATAGTTATAAGTAAAACCATCAGTGATTTCTTGTGATTCGGCGGTCATCAACGAGTCTTCTCTGCATCAAATAATACCGAATATTTACACTTACTTGTTAAGTTTAACTACTTTTTCTAAATAAGGAGCTTTTCATCATCTTGATAGTCATGAGCATTTATTGTTGTATTGAATATACTCGAGCTGAGATGGCTTTTTAAATGATAAGGCACATATTGCTACATCTGCTTTTTGACAGAAAAGATTCGAGCACGACGCCCTGCTTCGTGGACTTCTTTTCTGTGGCTAACCGCATCATTGTGCGAACTTGCCCATTTTCCTCTATACATATCGTCTTAAATGCCAGTATATTTTTACATTGTAGTTACTCAAAATGTCCCTCGTTTTGTTTAAAATCAGGCTGTCACACCGGTCTTTGGTCAGTTCCGAGAAAACTCTGCATATATTCATATCAGCTTCCTTGAATCTGCCGCCATTTTGTTTTTATTTATTTTAGTTGAAATGTTGAATTATGAAAGCCTTTTTATATGCTGTTCAATATACCAGCAAATTGTAGTCGTTTGCAGAGTTTCGGCGCAAGTGAGCTGTAGCATCGTTGAGCCAAAATCAGCGCGTGGTAACATGGGTGCGGTAGAGGTGCATGTGGATATGTCACCAATGGGTTCACCCACTAACGAGGATGGTCGACTCGGCCCAAAGGGTATCGAATTAACTCGCGTTCTTGAGCTACTATGCAGAGACTGTGGAGCTGTTGATTTGGAGGCACTATGTCTAACTGCTTATAAAAAGGTTAGTTTAATTTGCAGTCGGTCTATCAGAGCATCTGCAATAGGTTATTTGGTTAAAGCATCCACTCGAGAAGCGCAAACTGTGGCATTCACATCTCTATTCGACATAATTTCCTTCTCTTCCATACTTGCTAGTCGTGAAAGTAGAAATGAGCTGCATCGTAAACTTTGGTCGTGTAAAACATTCGTTTTTCTGTTTACAAACTACTACCATTACTGACAGAATAGAGAGGAAGAATTCCATCTACGAAGAAGTTAGAACAGTATTTGGGGGAAGAAGTTTGCAATTTTTCGATGATCTGAAACACTCTGAATGGACCACAGGTTAGACTTGCTCTATCAGAAGCGCACATAAGCACTTCTTTCCACCTTTTGTGCGGTTTTGTTGGCCCACTCATTATTAGTTCATAGATATGTCTCTTCGTTCCCTTTCCTGCCGACCGAGGGAGACGACTTTTACTTATTTAACTACGGCGCTCCCCCCTACCCTTCAGAGTCGAACTAGTCGATGCGATTTTTATTTTCTCACTGATGACGCTTCCTCTTCCAACAAAGAGTACGATTTTTTTTTCTCACTGACTCTTTCCCGTCCAAACGAGGGGATGCGAGTTTGTGATACTCTAGGGTCCATATATATTCTGTGAAGCATGCTTGCAAATATCAAGCTTTGTGTTTAGCCGTTTTCACACTTCCTTTATTGATCAGATCAGGGGATGTCTGAACTAGAATAACGTCGTGATCGTGTGAATACACGGCGACTGATTTAGGTGTGGCAGATTCGCATCGACGTGCATATCCTGCAAGCTGATGGCGCTCTCATTGATTGTGCCTCGGTAGCAGCCATAACTGCACTAGCGCATTTTCGCAAGCCCGATGTGACGGTCCTCGTCGATTCAATACTTGTTGTAAGTAATGCATTCGAAACATTTCAGTTAACTAATTGCCGTATAATTTCGATTGGAGTGTTCATTCTTTGTGTCCCTCTCTTAAATGGGAATCAGCATTCTGGCCTTGTGCTTATTACGAGTATGTCCGTTCCAGATCAGAATCTCACACTAGGGAAGTGATAGAGATTATAGAATGCATGTTTGAAATGTGCAAATTGTGTCGTTTGATTCGGTGGTTTGTAACGTTTTTCTTTCAGTAGTACAAGACATTGTTTCTATTTTGTCTAACTCGCTTCGATTCAGCGCATTTTTTCATGTGAATGATAAAGGGAAGCCAAAGCTTTATCTATAGCGATCGTTAAATTACGGCAGAGAATAAGCTTTCCAAAATCGTTGGAAGGGGTAAATATGAAAACCACGACAGAAGGATTACATCCGATAGTATCTTGTTGCCTTAATGTCGTCTGTTATAATTTGAATGGCAAAGAATATCTTTGAAAGTCAACGTTTGAAAACGTCGTAGCACATGAAGCATTTTTTTATTTCAGCACAGCAGTGAAAAGAAGGCACCTATTCCACTTACCGTCTATCATATGCCGATTTGTGTTTCATTTGGTATCGCTCCGGACGGGTACTTTTTTAAAAATAATTTTATTGATGAGACTATCGGATTTTGTTTTAGACAAGTTCAGGTTTTTGAGAACGAGTTGAATTTTGCGGAGTGGTGTTAAGTCAGTTGCCACCCGTTGTCAATATTGCTGAATAAAAGCAGCAGAACGAAGTGCATGAGGATAGAATTGCTCGAGAGATCTCGAAGAGGATTTATTCTGGAAAAATTGAGTGTTTTCTGTCTTTTTTGTTTGAAAACATCCCTAGTAACCAAAAGATGCGTGAGAAGCCGTGTTCAAGGCAAATTTAAAGGATTATTCGGATCTGACGCGAGTTGTGAGTGCTGTTTTGTTGTTCCAGAATTTTATTCGTCCACTCTTTGGATGTCGTTATTTTCTTGTCATAGTTTGTTTAACCTTTAATTAATTTAAAGTAAAAAAGGTAATATTCGTTTTGTTTATATGAAAATAGATGAAATTTTCCTTAATTTTAGAAAATTGGTGACGATCGCTTTGTTTTATCCCAAAGACTGATCTGCCTGAAATTTAAACACATCTCGTGGCACCCAATCGCATTTTATGTCTTTTATGACGAAGAGGAACGAGAGAAGGGCGGGACTGCAATGAACAAAAAATTCAAACATAACAACTCCGCAAAGCAAGTGGCGTACATTTATATGAAAAGTAGCAGTGTTGTATGCAAGTTATAAGGGAAAAGTGTTGTTTTGTTACAGTATTCATTTGTGATTATTAAGAAAGCACTGAGTGTCCTTTTCATGCCTCTGTTGAGTTCCGCCGAGTCGTGACGCTAAAAGAACTTTTGAAAAGGGCCGCACCATTCCTACCGTCGCCACGAACCTATTACCCATATCATTCGAATTGACCCTTCCTGTCTTCTTTTGTTTGCCTTTTTTTTCTGTGTCTGCATTCTTGTTAATAGTTGGGATAAGTGCTCACCTGTGTTATCTCCTCCTCCTTCCCGTTCCCCTTTTAGCGCGCAGATTTTGCTAGCTAGTAGAAGGTAGACGCTGCTAAAGCTTCTCTTCGTGGGTAAAATGTGCCGGTAAGCGGCATCTTGTATGCTTTTCCCTTGAATCTTTCATGCTTTTTCTTTCAATCTCTAGTACAGCAGCGAGGGGAAAATGTCTTTTTCTTTGCTTTTCACTTGTTTAATATTCGCGTCGAAGCCCATCAAAAAGGCTTGTTTAATTCCCTGGCATTATTTCGATCCGTTCATATCTTGGAAACAGCTCAAATCGAGGCGATCGTCGTATATTAGGTTGTTCAACCGTTGTGCTCGTGTCATCGCTTTCCTATTATGTGGCTCTCTCGTATAGTAAACTGTGAAATAATCGCTGAACATTGTGAATTTTCAGTGAGCAAATCGTGATCGATCCCACTGAACGCGAAGCGATGTGTTTAAAAGGAGCGTTGGTTGTGGCAGCCAACAAACGTCATGAAATTTGTGCATTGCATCAGACGGGCAACTTGCTGCTTAATGAACAACTAGTTCGTTTATAGCTTCTCTGCTGAAATTTAAATGTTCAATTAGATTCCTTCCACTATGTGCGTCCTTTATAAATTTTTGCAAAAAGGGCGCACTGTAGCGACATTTCTTCGACAGCGTTATCTCCTTATATCTGTCTGTCCAGTCATTCCAGTCCATGCACTACCAAAACTGAAGTCGTTAAATTGGGATGCCATAATCTGAGTTCCAGCTGCAGCTCTTCGTGGTTCAGACTCTTCATCCCTCTTAGAGGTCACAACGCCTGTGGTGTTTTCAAAGGCACTTATGCAAATTTTGTTGCACAAGTAACCAAGCGCGGCTAAAAACGAACTTTTTGTTGAGAATCTACACAGCCGTCGATTTCTTGGGTGCATACCGTCTAGGGATTCAACTATTTCTGAATACTCAGACCAATGCCTGCTTTTCTGGCTTTAAAATCGATAGTTGTCGGACGAGAAGTAAGGATCACTATGTCGATTGGCGCTCACGTGTAAAGAAGTCATTGGTGTGAGGGTTGTGTGGACAAATACATCGTATTGGTATTCAGCGTGCATAAGTCGACCTTTGCGCCACGTTCGTCATTCTCGAATGTTGGAGGGCAATGAAGAATTTGAGATGAATTAGAGTGCTTTAAATTTCCTCAATGGTTAAAGAGGAGTCTTATTTTTCAGTTTGTTATATGAAAATCGTTATTCCATGCTAGTTTTGAAAAAGTGGTTTAATTTTTAATGTCCTATCAAGAAGGGAAAACAAAGCATCCGCCAAATCTCCCTTCGTCTCTCTGAAGCTTAATCTTTCGTCGTCAAATGTCCTTTGTGCTGTTGATATAGAGAGGGGATCTTGAAAGGGGTTCATCTTTCTCTTCACCTTCCTTCCGTTGTTTTGTTTTCAATATTTTGTTTATTCTAGGTAGTGCGATGCGTCGATATAGCAATACAAAGGGCCGTTGATGTGACCGAATTGATTTCAACAGTACTCACCGATGACAACAGTAAAAGGTAGCTTAAGCTGTCTTTCTTTTTTTGCATTTCACGTTCCCGTCTTTTTTCCCATCTTTGTCATATTCCACCACCTCAGGTCCGTTTTGATGGCTGTCAACTGCAGTAGTGCGTGTAATGACCATTCATGATCATTCTCAGCGGAGATATCCTTACGATCCGTTGTCAGTTTTCCACTAAATTCAGAGCGATCCCCCTTTCATTGTTGGCTACTTACTCTGTCTTTTTCCCAACAATAGCTGCGATGAGGAGTAAGCAAGAATCAGCGACTGCTTTAACGAATGCGTTAGCAAATGTGACATGAGCAGGGGTGGTCAGTAGAGAAAGGGCGCTTCATGTTTTTTGTCGCATGCAGCTCACCGAGGCGATAGATTACAACTGAACAGCTCTATTTGCACGTGTGCTTAACGACTTAGCTTAGGTATCGTTTTTTGGATGGTTCTGCAAAGACAATGATAAGGTTCGTAGAGGTTTTGTTGCGTCATTACACGGTGACTGCTATGGTCACGAGGCCAAGTTGTGATCGCTGGTGAGGCACTGATATATTGTTTGATCGAAAACGGGTTACCCTTTCAAGAACATTTATAGGTTAAAAGACGATAGAGCGGTCGGTTTCTCGGGTCTTATTTCCCTCGACATGCTTACATCACACTATTTTGAGCCGAACGAGCTAATCGCCCCAGCCGTTGACTCGAGTACAATCAATGTTGAACGACGGCCTGAAACTGTCACCATTACTGTTAGTACTGTTGAATAATTTGTGGATGAAACTGCTTTAGTGAAACAACGCCAAAGAGTGGTAGCAAAAAGAGGAACAGGATTGTTTCTATTCAAATTGTCAGTAAGAGGGAAGATGCTGGATGGTGATAAGTTGCAGCGAAGCGTTATCAGCAGTCGTGAGCATCGTTAAGCAGCAGTGTATGATGCATAATATTTGCAGTGTTTAAACAAGATTCCCTCTTGAATTACACTATAGAGGGTATTGGCATAAAAGTGAATTAGTGTTTTTAGTGCTTAATAAAATTTGGTTCAGATGCGAGTTACTAATTCTAGGAATCGATTGATTTTTAGAGATTCTTTCTGGGAGGGCACAAACGTTTCTTTTGGGGAATAGTTTAATATATGCTAGGGTTCCTGCTAACGAACGCTGATATGCGTTTCCTGTCGTTGAGAGTATTTTTCACTTTCTTCATTTTGAACTAAATGAGAATCTACCGTTCACTTTTACTGAGAAGCAAAGATAAAAGAAGGGGGGACTGAGAAGGCTGACCTTTGCACTGTATGTGGCCAATTGTCGTTGAAGTGCGTAAAAATTCTCGACACTTTGTGAGTCATATCTAATGTTCATAATTGTGAAGTTTAGTCCAGGTAGAAGGGAAATAAGGTTTGGATGATATTAGAGAGGATCTCTTCTAGGAAAAGGGTATTGTGCATATCGGCGAAGGTGGCGGTCCATTTCTGGCTGAGATGGGTCCAGAAGAGCGTGAGCTTATTGAACAAGTGCAAGATATTGCCGCAGTTCATACTGATCAGCCACCTGTTGAGCCTCAAAAGGTTTCATTTAATTATTGTTGCAATACACAATTTTGACGTTCTTCTTGAACGTATGCGGCAAATGTTATAAGGCCAACAAGATTTCAAGCAGAGAGGAGAGAAGATTCGGGAAAGAGGAATTACAGTCAACAAAGGCTTTTGCAAAAAAATGTCAAACAATTTCAAATGAGCGGAATTATCGAATTTCCGGTTATTCTAAAATATTCAGGTCGTTTTTTCTTGTTGTGATGGCAGTGACCATAGCAGAAGTCATATTTGCATGGAAATGCTACCGTATTTGCATCTTTACAAACCACGCAAGTATGCCGGAATTTAGAAGTCTCTAACAAGGGAGGGGTTGTGCTGTTTACACATTTCGAAACTAACGTTCACAAGGCTGAATCAAATCGATCCTAGTATGCATTTTTCAACCTCTGGAAACCGATGTGAACAGGGAGGGAAGTTTATTGATAGAAGGGTTCATATTTGAGGCGATACGATATAGGATTTGATTGCCATTTGCGATTGAAAAAACGTGGGGGTAATATATTTGTTCACTTTATATTAAACGGCTTTGAGTGGTTAGTAGCCGCTAGTTGTTATGTGAAAATTGCTGAGCGTTCGGTGAGCCAAATCTAATGCAGTTTGAACTGAAAATGAAATGAATCTATTTGCAGCGCAATTTCTTAGTTCTTTCTATTTCCACCTTTTGTTTTACTATTCTATCGTTGTTCTTAGACCCAAATTACTGTTTTCCATCCCTCTATACAGCGACCCAAGTTTCATCTGCAATGGTCAACACTCTTGGCAAATATGCGGAGAAGGGAGGGGGAGGGGGGACGGGGGGTGATTCTGTTCACAAACTCAATCTCCAGCGAGTGCTTAATGGAGCACAGTGCAGCTCCAAGTTCCAGCCCGTCATCTTTCTTACTATTTCTTTCCACTCCGTGCAGCAGCTGAACTTCGTGATACTTCTTGTTTAGATCAGAAGATCAACTGCTTTATTAGGTTCATAGGGTTGTGGGTTTATTCTCACCGTGAACGCAGCCACGAGGCCAAGCCTGTGTCCTTTTTTGTTTAAAATCCGAGCGTTAAGCATCCGCTTCTTGAAGACAGATCCCTTTTATCACAAATCTTTTGTCTTATGTTTAATGCCTGCGTTTTATATTTTACGTCTGTTGTTTCATATCTGTCGCCTCATCATTTCTGTGGGCCTTTTGGTGAAAACGGTATTATCGACTGTCATTTTTGACATACTTCCGCTTTAGAGGATGGCCGTACTTCAGCTAATTACAAGTGAAGGAGCCCATTTTGCTTAAAAAACTCAATTTTCAGGAGACGGCGAACAGGGCGCAGGAATTGTTGGATAGTATCGAGGAAGAGCTAGCGATGCTTCTGCCGGAAGGATCGTTGCAATCGTTAGAACAGACGCCAGGTCGTGGGAATGTGCCTTCGGACGATGCTCCCATTGAACTTTCCGCTGCGATTCGGAAAAAGAAAAAGAAAACCTCTTGAATTGTTGTTGTTTTCCTTTTTCTTTGTTATGGAATCATGCCTGTTGATTCGTCCATTGATTTGTGGGGTTTGAATGTACAATGAGGCAGGTATAATATGGGCGAAGGTAACAGGTGACAGCCTGAAATATAGGGCAGTTTGGTTATTTGGAAAGTTGTTCATGCAAGAAGATAAATGCCATACAGAGAAATATTTTGGGATCAGTGAGAAGTTTGATATTTGGAATATCGGTTTTTATGCCGACCATAAGGGGATGTCATTGTTCGCCACGATGTGTTGTAATTTATAAGTTTTCGGTGTCATACTCCTTTCGATATGTCGCTTACAAATATGTAATTTGGAAACTCCACACTGATATTTCTTCGACAGTATCATTGCTCGTTCTTACGTTAATGCCGTCGATCTATGCGAGGGGATTTTGCCTTCGGAAGAAAACTCTTCGTCAATATTTTGGACTAATTTGCATAATCAACGATTTTTATTTCTTTATTGATGGAGCATAATTCTGTCTCATAAGCAAATTGACGATTTTGAGGAATATTTAAAACCTTCAGGAAGTAAAGAAAACAGCGTTGCATTGAAAGTTCTTTTTTCTATTGTTTTAGAGGAGCGTCATTTCTGCGGTACATTTATATGGCACAATCTGTTGGTTGGCTTCAGTTCGTGAACCGCAAACGTCGGTCTGCGCAGTTTGATCGGTGTAATCAAGATTGTGCATTGATCTCATAATTGGGTAATCGGCAGAGTTTGCGTATCACTGATAAATCAGATGAAAAGAGAAAACATTCTTTGCCAGATTCTTTCATGATTGGTCAAATGATTGAAAAGAGGCGGGCGCATTGCTTCCTTGAAGTTTTTCGATCTACGTGCTGGGCAAAACTCTTTCATTTGTTCAGAAGGGATATTGGCGGTTAGATTTGTTTTTCGAATGTTTGCACACGGATTCTCTGATTGATGCTGGTGGTTTGGAATGTGGGGCGAGAAAAGCGTCTCAATCGTGTGTGTGGCTAGTAACCACAACAGATGAGGGGGAGGAGCTCCTGGATTTTTTTTTTTTTTTTTTTTGAGGAGTTGGTAGGGCAAGTGGGTGATTCGTGAAATGCATTTCAGTTGTTGAATGTATCAGTTCAGCAAATCATCGTATCTCACGAAGGGGATTTAAGGCTGAATTATGGCTTCCTGCAGCTTGTTTACCCTGGCCGTGTAGCAGTAAGTGCAGTTCATCATTGTATTTCAGGTTACCGTTAATGGGGTTTTATTTGGTGGAAACGGTGTGATATTGAGCAAATCCGTTGATTTCGGCCAGTTGTCAACTTACAGATATGGTGCAGATTGATCTCGCTGTTGTGTCTTCTTTAGGAGTTTTATTTTGTTACATCCTGTGATGTAATGAAATCTTCACTTCTTTCTTTGGTTTTCCTCATGGGAGAGACAATGTTTTCTATTTTCCAAAGGCCGATATGCCTGTGTGTGTCTTTGTCGGTCCGAGTCGTGCCCGATCTACATAGTACTCACCCATAACTTTTTATATGAACGTTTCCTCAGGAAATACCGATGGATGGAATGTCATGCATGAATTTGGAGCAAATAAAAGAAATCGAAGTCAAATAAATTAAACGGGCATTTGCTAGGAAATAGGGGAGAAAATATTCCACTCGCGTATGCAACGGACTACAGGTGTGGGTCAAGATTTTTCGCTCGATACTTTTCCGTTAAGATGATAGCATATGGATATTCCAGTTCGGAACTTGGTTAACTTCCTACGCGTTCGACAAGGCTGACCACTGAGTGGGCATACTCAGTGACGGCCATGGGCTACTACAGTGGTGGGCACAGAATCGGTATTTTCATGATCGTGGGGTAGACCGTTGCCGTCGTATTGGACCCTTCTCTCCGTGACTGTAACGAGGATGCTTTTCCTTGTCCATATCACGGTGGTTTCCATTCGTGGATGAAACAGTTTGCAAAATGATGATGAAATGACGATGAGTGCGGTGATAGTGGACTATTTTTGGATGGTGGATGCTGTGTGCATTTGCGTTTGCGGAGGACATTATTACTTCTGTTGACAGTCTTCGTTCACATGAACAAAGACAGCTGCACGTCGCATTGAGCACATAAATCTCAACATGCCAACCTCAACTGCAAACGCAGTTGTACATGGAATATGCATATTCATTTAGAAGCAGCGCGAAGGGAAGACGAGTGTGGAAGAGTGAATAAATGTATGAGATTCAGTGACGTGCAAATGTGGGGGATGTACATGGTATTCAGGGGGCACACTGGTGTTCGGTAGGTTAAATGCGAAACAACTCTGAGATCAAGTGAATCAAGGTGGTAAAAACCGAAACATTCTGTGCCTCGATGGTATTTCGAGGGAGGCGGCTCAAAACACGAATGAGACGAGACTGGAAACTATAAAAAGTGTTACTGGTGAGCAGTTGCTACGTTTCAACTGATATGAGTTCGACGCTCTTCTCAGCGAAAGGAAAAATACCTTAAATGGTAGATCCAAAGAGCATTTTGTGACAGAGGATTAAGTCACGTTTACCCAAGAGTACTTAACGTTTCACGATTGAAAACGTTCAGTGGTATTCAGGACAGAACGGTCCAAGGAACAATTTATGGGACTCAACCCGAGTGACATATTGTTTTACCTTTTTCAGTGTGTCAGTATCTGAGATGAGATGTTGGGACCATACTTGCATGTAATGTTCTGAAATAGGACGGCAGTAAATCATGTGTGCCTTAAGGCTCTGAGAACGCAGTTTGCTATTTTTAAGCCTCTGAGGCAATTTCAGAACTATGCAAGTTCAACAATAAGCTGGGACAGGTTTTGACAGGAAAGTCGTGCATCCTGTCACACACGGATACGGAATAACAATAATGCAAAGCACTAATCCGACTTGGTCGATGCCTCACTGAGTGCTTCTCAACGGAAGCAATCCGACGCGTAAATATCGATATCGTTGGATCCATATTGGAGAGGCTTTTTCGCTTCTAAGTGGTTCTCATAGAAATACTGAACGAACTCAACCGAAATTTATTAAGCAATCTAGTCGCACTTGTGAGAGTAGAATTGCATCTAGCAAATAAACTGTCTACTTTCCAGAGTATTCCCATCGTTCAGGTCGTTTCTTAAAGGAGAAATAGTTTACCTCACTATCAGTTCGTTGATAACGACTCATATTGCGCAAACATTCGCTGACAACAACAAATAACAAAAGCATTTCTATTGTGCAAAAAACGAGAATGAAACGCATCTCGAGTGTACCGTAAGTGAGGATTCACGTGAACTCTGACGAAGCCGTGCAAAATGCATCCAGGATTAGTGCATGTGATTTCGTATATACCGATGGACAGCTGGTTTCATATAAATACCTATTGCAGAGGTGAATACCGCTTGTAAGAAAAGCAGAGATGTAGCAAGAGTGCAAATTAACCTCTTGTTGAAAAGCTGAAAAGGTTGGTAGGTTTGTGCAAGCTTGGAAGTTTTTGCACAGATGTGAACGATTATGGTATTGATATTTTGTGCGTCCTGTTTATTTCTTGTGACACAGCCTTCCATTGTTGTCACTTAATTGGGAAAGTGATCCCCTCTTCTCCCTCTTAACACTCACCTTTGCCTTCACCTGTATTCTTGAATACCGTGGGAATTGACCATTTGAATGGAAAGTGTATTTGAACCCAATTTAGATCTTACGGCGTAAACAGATGAAGGCAATTGCATTTGGAAAGCTTCCAATTGCGAACATGTGCGAGAGGTTCGAACCTGTTGAAGGCTTATAAATTTTCGTGGCAACCGTTTTGGGACGATAGTGCCGTCTGGTGGCAACGTCATCCTGAGATCCGTGGATCTGCTGCTGCGTAGGTACGTGGTAGGGGCACAATGAGAGGGTCGATGGTGTCGTGCCGATTTCAAGTAGAAGTAATGTGCTTGTCAGAGTGCAAAAATATGTCGATATTGTTGGGAAGCTTTCGTTGCTTAATGGCATTCCATTTTGGAAAACTTAGTTCCAACCTGTGAAAAAGGATATCTAAATGACTGAGCGAGTCCAACGGCGCTTTATTAAGATAGCCTTTAGAAAATGTTCTCGTGGATCGTTCCAACCCCATTATGAGCAGCGATTTCTCGTTTTTGATTTAAACCTCTGTGGCATCGTAGAGTGCAGTTCATGTTTCAAGATCGTCAAAGATTTTCAAGAATTCCATCCGAGAGTGTTTTCCCTTGCATAAAGTTTGCTCTACGCTCGAGGCTTCATCTGCTTCAAATTGAAAGGATGGTTACATGCAGTGTTTTTTTCATTCATTCAGATTGCTTTA